>PVHP010006064.1:0-62163 GCA_004024765.1 Zapus hudsonius
AAGGAACAATTTCATAGGACTCAGTCTTAAAGTTGCCAATTTACAAATGTTCTAAATCAAATAAATCTCAGATTTCTGAGTTAACTATAGTTAAACAAGCTTTTATGTTTCTTTCTGAAGAAAGAATCTCAAGAGCTTGAATATGCTAATAAGTATGTATTTCAAAGAAGAAGTAGGAAGAGCAGCGTTCCTACAGAAAATGAGAAAGGACATTTGTTGGCATCTAGACCTTGTTCTTGGTAGACTAATTTCGAAAGGTATTCATTTTTATTGTGGTTGATATTTGAACTCCAAAATTTGTGATCAAGTAAAAGCAAGGGCAAGAAACTCAAGCACCTGTGACTCATAAGGTTAAGTAAATATCAGTAATAAAGCTATATAGAGCAATCCACTGAATAGTACTTCAGGGAAGGCATAGAAAGGGAGTTAAAAAGAACCTGAGCCTCTGGGAACAGAACTCAAGTGAAATCAGCATTAGAATCAAGTGGGATTTGTGAGGAAATTCCTCAGCTGTGAAGGAGAACCTTAGCTGGGCATGGATTCCAAGAAAAATAAGAAATATGCAGTGGGTCATGATATTAAGAGTAGAGGATGCAACATAATTCCAAATTTAAAATGCCACACCCAGGCCTAGAAAAGATCAATTCTATGAACAGTTATATACAACTCCATTTAGATGGTGAAAGACAAAAAAAAAAAAAAATGGGGAGTGATCTTACTACATGAGTTATATCTGCCAATAGATAAAGCTGTGGAAATCTGGAAAAGACACCAAGAAAAAAAATAGAAAATACCTGACAACTAAAACTTGCTGGTGTGTCCTGGGTTAAGTTGGGTACAATACCTTTAACAGCCCACATTGAGAAGTAGAAAACCTTGTAATCCTTTCTGAACACGTTATTTATTTAAAAGGCATTAGAAGTTACCCTGATATACAGAAAGATTTCCATTTTCTGACTTAAAAGTAGGGCCAAATGTCACTTACTTATGTGCCCCCATCTTCAGTTGGAGAAAATGAGATTAAAGACATATTGATCCATGTGATGGACCAGAGAATAGGTTGGGCAAAACAATAGGTTTAAGGTTGTATTACTTTCCTCACCCTTGGCATGATGGCCTTACAAGTACTTTTAAAAGAATCTGGAATTCCGAGCCTTGAAGGTGCTCAGATACTCTCCTTTTCTTCAAGAGACCGAGTTTGAGCAATGAAAGGGAACATGGTTTTGAAGACATAGAGCGGTGAAGCTGGGAGCAAGGAACTGCAGATCTTCTGCTTGACAAGTACCACATAGCTTGGCAGCTAGTTCTCACCTGCTTATAGCCAGAAGCACAGTGTTGGCATTTGACTACATTGATCTGATTCAATTAGAGGCTTTATAGAATTCACAATCATGGAGATTAGCCAAGAAATCTATTAATCAACTAATCGCAGGTAATACTTAGAAATCCTTATCTATATATGAGACACTATATGCTAAGTACTTTAAGGGTCGATCATCTCACTTTACAAACAACATTTCAACTCCTGGCTTCTCTTTACTTCACGTTAAATACAAGGAGAGGGAGGGATGGGGAGACGTCTCAATGGTGTAATGCACTTGCCGAATGAGCCTGATGACCAGATCCAGATACCCAGAACCACATACAGCCAGATGTAAGTCATGCACACATCTGTCATCCCAGTGTACCAAGGCCATGGAGGCAGAGCCAGAAGAATCCAGAAGCTTGAGGAGGGTTAGATAACCAGCAAGAGAGAACCTGTCTAGGACAAAGAGGGAGGCAAGGATGGACACCCTAACCCTGTCCTCTGAGCTCCACACATACACTGTGGCACACAAGCATCTAAACATTACACACACACACACACACACACACACACACACACACACACACTCACCACACCACACCACGCATACAAAATTACACCGAGGAAAATGTCATATATATATATAGACTATCCAGGACCTGAACGAAATCCCAAACTCATAACCACTGAGCCAACAATTATACCAGTGGGTATCATATACCCGACTGATAATTTCATATTTTATTTGAGTAACTAACATGATTACTAGACAAAATAGAGTTCTCTTGTTTCCCAAAACCTCTAGTTTTCTCTTATTTACAAAAAAAAAAAAAGACCAGGCTCCATTTCTAAGAAGGCATAAATTACAGTAATTATACTTGCCTTTATACTAAGACTATTTTATGACATGTAATAAAACCCATCACATTGCTAAATAGATCTCTTTCCTCGGTCATTTTCCCACTTTTGTTTTTGGTTCTGTTCTCTGCCTCTTCTTTAGGCCTCTTGATCCTGGAAGTTATCCTGAGGCTTGGACAAGTCCAGCCCTGGGGTCCCTCCCTGACCTCGCTTTCCTGCTGTCTGTTTGTTAAGACTTCTGTTCATATCCTCTGAGGATCTTAACTGTTCCCCAGCAAAGCACTAGGCAGAGGAAAAGTCAACCAAATACACTTAAAAATTCAGATGATGCCCTTAGGTATGGTTCCACTCCCTTAGTTCTTGGAGAACAAAGTACCTTGTGTTTCTGCACCTGAACTATTAGTAGTAAGGATGGATTTCCTGTGGTTTTCTGAAAAGGAATTTTGTTCCACCTCCCCCCCCCCCCCGCCTTTAGTGTACAATGTCTCCTGGTATATGGGGCACTGGCATTCACTGCTCCATGAGATCATAATAAGGAGACATAAGGAGCTCAGTGTCTCAAGGCAAAGAATTTACCAAGGGAATAAATGATCTCAATTAAAGAATTGGGTGCAGGTGGGTGTTTGTTAAGATTCAGCATAAATAAGACATATGGACACCTTCTGGAGAATCATGGAAACAGAGCCTGGCGGCTCCATGGAGCAGGAGATTTGAGTTTTCAGACTATGCAATCTAGCAAATTATTCACCTATAGGCATTTCAGCATCTCCAGTATTAAAAACACATACAAATTCCTGCATAGGGCAACATTCCCTTCAGCAAAACACTGCTACTGATTTTATTTATTTGTTATGTTTATATATATAATATATATATATTTATCCACTCACTTTTTAAATCGTTTTATTGGCTTAAAATTATATATATTAACACAAGAATATGCTAAGTATCATAGGTTATTGGATAAAGCCATTGAGTCCACGATGGCATTCCCTTTTCTGCATTAGTTATTCTCCTTCCTCATGACTCTTACATTTTTTCCGCCCCCTCTTCTGCAAATTTCCCTGAGTCATAGTGGGTGAATTTAAACTTTGCATAGTTATTAGGTTTGTAAGAGTCTCTAAATTTGTGTTTTGGACAATTTGGGGAACCCTTGGTGCCTCTCTCCATTGACCTTCCTTAGGTTATCAGCCTTGCTGTGGGAATAGATCTTTTGCTCATCATCCCACTTCCTTAGAGGTTGTGTTAGGGCGCTACATGGATCATCTCCTGCTTGGGTGTCCCTGACATATCAGGTCTCCTTGGTGGAGTTCAGTTCTTCACTCTCCCACTTCTCATTGCTTTGTGAAAAATACAGAGTCTCCAGCGGAACGTGAGATTATTATTGGTCAATTAAGACAAATATTGCTTAGTTGGTGAGTGTTCCCTGTCACTCACTTTTTTTTACTGTGTGGCTGGAAACTGAATGAATGTAGGGTCGTATGCATGATAAATGCTACCACTGAACTACGTTCTACACCCTCTTTAAAGTTTAATACAAATGTGGTGATGTCTTCAACAGCCTCATTCCGTGGCTTAGGGCAATGCATACACAAGTGAAATAATGGCTTGGGAGTGATAAACAAAATCACTTTTGCTTGGAGACAGTCTCCCTATGTAGTCGAGCGGATCTTGAACTTCAGATCCTCCTGCCAAGTAGCTGAAATTATAGTTCTGCCTGCATAAGGCCCAACTCTTTGCTGGTCTGTCATAGCCACTTTTATACTTCCTGTGAAATCAGCAATTTCATCTTTAAGAAGCTTGATGATGGGAGAAATGAGCAAGACTAAGAGTGAGAAAGTGAAGCCCAGAAACCCCTGAATATTATTGATTGAGAATTGGCAGAATTTTTCCAAAGGATAAAGAGTTGTATGGAGAAATATTTTATCAAAATAAACATCATATATTGGGAAACTTCCATCATTTTGGTCCCTCATCTACCTACTAACTCCCTATGTAGCTTTCAACATACTCTAACTTGGCTTGAAATGTGTCATTCCTCCCATCTGAGAACTCTAACATGTGGTCCTGACATGAACTTCATTGTTCAGCTTTGAGAACAGATCAGGATCAATAAACTATTTCTTACCTATAACAGAAATTCAGATCACTTTCTCAAAAGTTGAGATTCACTTTCTCAATTGAGCAAGTAGTGGGCATTGTATGGCAAGAGGGGCCGTGATTAAAAGGGGAGAGAGTCTAAGCCCATGAATAATTGATCAGAGACCCAGTGAGGTCCAGAATGGTAACCATCCCCCAGATGGTAGTCAGAGCAGAGCTGGAAGGCACTGCATAAGCTGCCAGAGGAAGCTGGTCAATGACAGCTGGAATAAACAGAGACCACTGGCATGAAACACAGTCTGCCACCATGAGTAGGCTGAACACACGGACTACCGGGAAAGAACAGCAAACCAAGACATGAACACTTGTGCAATGGAGGCGCCAAAGCCTGGGGGATGCAATCAACAGCTTTTAATTTGGCCAAGTAATCCGCTCAGTGACAGGGAGTCCTTAACTGGACTGGGGATGCTGGGCGAAATGCATTGAGAACCAAAATCTTGGGCATCCAAAGAGAAATTCACTTTACATGTGATGTACAAAGAGGCTACTAACAATAGAATCTAGCTAATTCAAAAATATGTATCTCAGTTAACCTATACTGATCTCACTCTCCGATGGAGATTGTTTTTTTTTTTTTTTGTTTGTTTGTTTTTTGTTTTTTTTTCCAGAAGGCAGCAAGAGAGCTGTGGCTCCTCCAACTCTACCAATGAACCACAGGCTGACATCCTGGCAAGAGATGAGTCACCCCAGACCTACCATGGAGGCTCCACATGGAACCCCACAGATAGTGGTAGGATAAGCAAGAGACCAATAACCAACCACAGCCAATCAGTCAAGCCAGGATGAGCCAGTGAGACAGACACCAACTATCTTCAACACAACCTAAAGCAGAAGTACAGAGACCCCATAAGACCTCAAAAATAAAGCAGCCTTAATACTCACCCACCATGACTCAGGGAACTGAGCGACAGAGGGGGAGGAAAGATTGTAAGAGCCACGGTGGAGAAGAATATCTAGAGACATTGCTCCCCTCAGTAACAACATATAAAGTGGGGTGGAACTGGGTTGACTCCTAGGCTATCCATAACCTCCTACCCCATGGGCTGATCTAGTTTGCCCACGGAGGAGGATACCCAGCTGATTGGAGACAGGGAAGAGGGAAATCAGGAATTCAACACATTACTCATTCATTCGTTGTATTTAATTATGAATAATAAAGAAATAAAAATTAGTTGTTGAAATTTTACCAAAAAAAATAATAATAACTGGCTGTTGCCAGCTACATAGTCCATTCTGGGCTCACTGGTTTCTTCCTTCAATTCTACCCTTGCTGCAAACTGGTTTATTATTCCAAAATTCCAATGTTTCATTTTTCTACTCATGGTCTGATGCCATGGAATGAGGTTGTTGAAGACACCATCACATTTGTATGTTCTGTCTCTCTCTTTCTCTCTCTCTCTCCTTGAAAATGAATAAATAAAATATTTTTTAAAAAAGAAACTTTAAATACTAAATTTAAAGCCGATTTCATCACAGCAAAGAATACCAAATCTGGAAAATCACAGGCACAACTTTAGCAGATACGTGACCCAGCGCAAGGCCCAGGCCCAGGTACAAGCAAGGCTGAATATTGAACCTGTGACTCTTCTGTCCCCACCCTGATATTGTACTGTCCTTCCTGTGTGAATTCACAGGTACATCCACACATTCTGCATTTGATCACTTGTACATTTTCTAAACCAGTTATGAGAATGCTTTGAATGTTATTCAAATATTTGAAAGTATGTCGACTTGAAAGAATGTTCTTTGCTTAAAGTGCAGAGTAATTATTTCTAAGTTGTCATCAACCACCATCACATACATCAGCACTGGCAACACTTGCTCTCGCAAAAGAGTTCCTTAAAGTGATGCAGACAGAAGGGCAGGATATCTAGAGATAACACTTTAATCATCAGGTAAAGTGAATCACAACACCCTCCTTTGAAGAAATAAAGGGAAATGAAAAAGCTCTGCTAATTCTTTTAAAAATATTGTATTTATTCATTTTCAAGCAGAGAGATGAGAGAGAGAGAGAGAGAGAGAGAGAGAGAGAGAGAGAGAGAGAACCAGGGTCACCACCTTGTGGGTCTGGCCCATGTGGGTCCTAGGGAATTGAACCCAATGCCTTAGGCACTGGAGGCAAGTGCCTTAACCGCTGAGCCATCTCTCCAGCCCAAGCTCTGCTAATTCTAACATGTCTCTGGAAGAGCCCATTTTCTCAAAAATACTGGCATAAATAAATATTTTCCACATACAAAGAGGACAATTTTTTTAACTTATATAAGCCAAAATGTCTTAAGTAGATAAGCCTATGGATGGCACCTTGATTTCTTTCATCATCTCTGGTCTGGCTATATAAATGGAAATCATGAGAAAGAAGTGAAAGAATCACAGATATGTTGAATTTCTTTCCTATGTGCAGTGTGTGCTCCAATGAATTTTCTTACTGTTTTCTGAACATATCCCTAAATGCAGTGCAAATAAATATTCCTTCTCCCCATGGTCTTGCAACAATCCATCTTATCTTGGGTTAGCTCAGTTCTTTTCTCTAGTACCATCATGCGATGGAATTATACTAATGAATAATTCATATCACAAACAGTGAAGTGATTTTGCTGCAAATGATACGTCTGAGGAGAGAAAAGCCAATGAGTCTGCGTTTCCTTTCTACAGTATTCTGCATGTTTCCAGAGGCTGGGAGAAAAGATTCTGAAAGGTTTTACCACCAAGAAATTATAAATGGTTGAAGATACAAATATTTTAGCCTGCCTTAAACACTACATAAAGAATACATGTGTGGGAACATCACAATACCCTATGAATAGGTTCTGTTTTCATGATTTCATAGATCATGAAAATGCATGGGAATCAATAAACAAAAAGCCCCATGCATCCTCAAAAATGGTTCCTCAGTAAGAGGGGATTTGAGGTCAGAGACACATGGCTACATATGGAAGTCACAGGAGAAGTGTTATAAATAGACATTCTGATTTAATAGGTCTCAGCTGAGACCTGAGCATCATTCATTTTCCAAAAGGCTAACGTGCAACCTGAAATAGAGAACCATTCTAGAGCTATGGTCCTCAGGGTCTGAGCCCGCAAAGAACTCTCAATTCAAAAGCTTTCTCAAGTGTAGCTTCTTTCCTCTCCCACCTCCTCCTCCTCCTTCTCCTCCTCTTTCTCCACTTCCTTTTCTCTGTTCTTCTTATCCCTTTAAGATTATGAACCACTGTTCTATAACACTGGTTCTGAAACTGTAGTACTGCTTGGGTCAACAGCAACAGGATAACCTAGGAGCATGTTAGAGTTATAGTTCCTTGCACTCCACTCTAGATCTATTGAACCAGAAATCTGTAGCAGCCAATGTTATCTATGATTTAACCATCTCTGTGGACAGTTTAAAAGCCATGTTCCTTGAGAATTGGAGCTGAGAAAAATGATGAGAAAGCAGTCATTTGGGCAAGGGTTGCGTTTTATGTGATATTTGATCTGTTTTGCAATTCTTTACTAGGTAGTTAGATCCTTAAAATGTGGCCTTTTTCAGTAGATGATATTATTCTTTAAAGCAGTTTTCATGGTGCAAAAGAGAAAAAGCTCTTCTTGGCCTAAAGATCAGGCAACAAACAAAAAACGTCCACTTGTGTCTATGGCCCTGTGATGGAACAGTCCTTAATCATATAAGAAAGACATAAATAGCTATGAACTCAGATGACAGTCTTCTCGTCCTATTTTTTGTGGCTGGGATACTCTTGTCTCTATACAAATAAAACTAATAAAATACAAACCATTTGGAAGAAGCCATTAATAGAAATAACAGTTCAGACTCATTGAGTATGCTTACTAAATACCAGTATTACCAGTACTGTACAGTACAGTAATACCAGTGGTATTAGTATCACTGGACTCTCAAAATAGCACCATGTAATAGGAATAGTGACCTGACTAGAAATATATGGAAAATATAAGCTCAAATAATGTCTCCAAAGTCACATCCCCTTGATGGAGAAGCCTGGGATTAAATTGAACTATTCTAATCCAAAGTAATACCTGAGTCCCTTATCTTAGTAGCTCTCAGCCAGAAATAACTATCCCCCCAGAAGATATATAGCAATGTCTAGAGATATTTACATTATTTTTATTGTCACAAGTGTGTGTGTGTGTGTGTGTGTGAAACATCCACTTACATCTACAGCGAAGAGAAGAAGGATACTCTAAAACAATCCATAATGTCCAAAACAACTTGCCATTCTGAAGAAATACCCAACCCAATCCCATCTCTCAAGTACACAGGAAAGCCCAAAAAATGACTTAATCAGCAAATGCAAACCATTTCAAGTGTTGCATTTTCCTCTCTAACCAAGAATTACCAGATTTCACTGATAGCAGTGCCTGAGGCCTCAGCACAGGACTTTAACTGAAGCCATCTCATGGGTTAAAATTTATCCCTGTCTGAAATTAGCAAGCAGTGTATTCTCTATATGGGAACAATCATTGTGACTATAGAAGTATCCTGAATGGGTCTGGAGTTCAGTAAGAGGAGACCTGGGTAATTAAGCATGTGACTACTAACTTGTTACTCCATCAGAATTTTTATCAGGCCTTATCGTTGTAATTAAGGAAACTATATTAACCTGCAATCTCCTGCTCGTGGGTGTAATAGGAAGGCTTAGTGGAGTTAATTAAAATGCTATCAGAACCTTTTGCTGTAAATTTCTGGGTCCATGAAGGGGAACTTTTCTTAGAGCCTAGTAAAATGAAAACAGTCTCTATGTGATAAATCTCATCTATAAAGATGGCCAAGCCAGATAATAAAGGGAGGAAGTCACTGTGGGAAGCTAAGCAAAGACAAGGAGAGACATTGCAGATAGGCAGGAAGGTTCCAGATATGGAAGCAATTTCATTGGTGCTAAACACATACTGGACCTATTACTTTTTAAAAAGATATAAGTAGTCATTTTGGAACAATGATACACATGGAATTCATGCCACATAATTACTTACAGACTTCACTTCATCTAGTTGAGAATGAGCCCATTTCTCTACTGAAATTTTCTCTCTCTCTCTCTCTCTCTCTCTCTCTCTCTCTCTCTCTCTCTCTCTCTCTCTCTCTCTCTCTCTCTCTCATGTTTCCTTGATGGACTATCTCAATGCTTTCCCTGAAGCACTCCTAGACCCCTGGCTATATGAACCTTCTGTTGTGTTGACTAATTTGTCTTGTATCTTACAGACCCAGAGAGCATGAGCAGTGTCTGGTAGTCTTCATCTGGCAACCAATTAAAGGAAACTTAATAAACGTATATTAAATGGCTACACAAAAAGAAGTAGGAAGAAATATACTCCCTTCATATCTACTTCTTTCTCCTTCATGGCCACTGCCAAACCTCTCAAAAACCTCTTTTCAGAGAGGAAAAGAAAGAGTGATAGAAAGACAAACACTGAACAAGTAATGCAATTTTAAGAGGCAATAACAAAGATGAAGAGGGGATACTTAGTAATGCATAATTTTTGTAAAAGACTAAAATGTTTTGGAGTCTCCTCTTTCATATGCAAGTCCCTTCCTTGTATTTGAAGATTCCCAAAAGCCTATAAGGAAACTCGGGTCTCCTGGAAGGATTGAAAGGGGAGTTCTTTGGAATCTGCTTTCTTTTCTCCATCAGCAGAGTAGCATATTTATCTGTTTCATGTATTGAAGACCTGCATTCTATTGCTTTCAGCAGAAAGAAGCCATGCCTTTTTTGGTCTTTATTATCCATCATTACATACATTGTATGAACAAATCTTGTGATGGTAGCTCCATTATATTCCTCCCTGTCCCCAACCCACTGGGGACCCTCCTTGTGGAAGTACTAGATCAGTCCATAGGGTAGGGGATTATAAACAGCAGAGCAGGCAGCCAGGTTTCCCACACACACTTTGTGTGTTGTTGCTGATGGGTTCAATGTCTCTGGATATTCTCCCTCACCATGGCTGTTACATTCTTTCCACCCCCCTTCCGCTCAGTTCCTGAGTCATGGTGGGTGAGTTTTAAATCTGTTTTATTGTTGATATCTTAAATATATCTGGACTTCTGCTTTGGGTTGTGTTGGATATCCTTGGTGTCTGTTTCTTAGACCTATCCTGGTCTAAGAGGATATCTGACTTGCTGTGGTGATAGGTCTTTTGTTTATCACTATACTCATTCAAAGGTTCCATTTGGAGCCTACAAGATGGGACTGGGATGGTTCATCTCTTGCCTGGATGTCAGCCATCATCCCATGGCTTGTTAGTGAAGTTGGATTGACCATGGCTCTCTCAATGCCTTTTGAAAAATACAAATAGAATCTCCGTCAGAGAGTTATATCAGTGTAGGTTAAATGAGACACACATTGCTAATTTGGCAAGATTTTATTGGGTGTATCCTCTCTGTAGTTCTCTGGTAGTGGAAATTTTACCTTGGGGCCCAAGTTTTTGGTCCCCATAGGATTTTGCCTTGGATCCCAATTCCAGTTAAGGGTTGTCACTGATTGGATCTCTTGGCCAATTTGAAAGCTGTTGATTAACCCCCAAGGCTTTGGTGCTACTACTGTAAAAGTGATCATTTCTTGACTCATTGATCTCTCCCTTTAAGCAGTGTGTCCAGCATTCTCATGACAGCAGTTTTAATTTTATATCACTGGTCTCTGCTTTCTCAAATAATCATTGACCCATTTCCCCTGGCAGGAAACCATGCTTTTAAAATGAGTGTGTTCGCCTAGTCTTCTAACTTTGTCCATGAGAAAATAACTCCCACATTCACAAGGTGGACAAGGGACTTAACAATGACTCATATGCTCCATGGTCAGCTTTCAGTTACCTATAGATCACACTTAAATGCTCTGGGGATGATTGGTGTCATAAAGCAGCAAAAATAAATACATGAATAAATAAATAATAAATAAATAAATGAATAGTGGATGGAATAGTAGAAAGAAAACAGCTGAGAGGAGGCTTCCAAAGTACGTAGAGTCAAGGTGACTCATGCTTTTACTAAAGCAGATCCACCATGGTGCCTCCAATGTCCTGTTATGCTCTGAGGTTGACCACCCCTCAGAAGGACAGAGGACACGCACAATAAAGCAAGTCACGCAGCGAGGTTTACTTCCAGCTAGCTGGGGTCCAAATATCTGCCCGGCACAGCAGGTTTCAACATGGACCCTGAATGCAGGTTTCAACCAATTTTTATACATTTTGAGTCAGCAAGCACACATCACCCAGTAGTTTTCCATTATCTATACAGCATAAAATTTGGGCTGTGGCTCTCTGGCCACATCCGGGTGGTCACGTATACATTCCGGGAACCTAATCTTTTGACAAACATCTGGTTTCTGGTTGAGACAGCCCATGACCTCCAACCCTAGTTTAACAGATATGAGTTAGTTCCCTGTTCCAGGAAGAGGCTTGTGTCATGCAATGGCCACCAAACCTGTCATGGCCGTCCTTATGCTAAGTGGGCCCCAACAGTCCATCACCAAAAAATAAATAAATAAATAAATAAATAAATAAATAAATAAATAAATAAATAAATAAAATAATGTACACAGAGAAATGGGGAAACAATAAACCACTATCACCATTATTTGTCAGGGCCCTCGCTCAACTAGAAGTCAGAGCTGAATGAAGACCCTTCCATCAGGATCATTTCATGAAATAGAACACAGAAGAGAAGTTGTAGACAGGAAAAGCAAGCATACACAGTTCTGTGTGGTGGCAGGAGGATCAGAGGAAGAAAGTAGGAACTTGTACAAGACATAACAGCTTTTGTGTGAAAATTTCCTTCTTCCCAAAAAGGACCCTTGCTTGTGAATTGTAGCACTACTTTTTTGTGACAGGGAAAGGAGAAAGAGTGACTTCACTTCTCTGGGTCACTTTGTTGTTATCTGAGGTAAAGGGCATCATCCTAACCTTGTGGGATGTGTGTGAATAACAAGCAGCAGATTAAAAGTAGATGTGTTGGAGGTTGGAGAGATGGCTCAGCGGTTAAGGCACCAGCTTACAAAACCAAAGGACCCAAGTTCAATTCCCTAGTGGCCACATAAAACCAGATGCACAAAGTGGCACATACATCTGGAGTTCATTTGCAGTGGGCAGAAACCCTGGCATGTCTGTTGTCTCTCTGCTTGCAAATGAATGAATGAATGAATGAATGAATGAATGAATAATGTAGATACGCTTAATAAGCAGTAAGGGACCTGAAAGTTTAACTGTACCCCCATATCCCTCACTCTCAGCATATGACTCACCACAGGAGCAGATCATGGATTTTGCATCTTTTGTGACTAGGCCACTGGAGTTAAGCTTAGCATACAATTTCTTGAATATAAGTACCAGAGGAAGGCGCTTAGGTGCACAGCAGCCTTCCTATTCTCTGTCATTCAGACTTAAATGCTCAGCAAGAGCTGGAAGTCTTATTAAACTAGGCTTAGCAAATCAGGGAAGTTACCAAGGCTCCCATGCAGTCAGTGGCTCTGTATCCCTCTGTGAAAAAGAGCAGCATGCCCGCAGCAGGAATTCCAGGGATATTTAATGCTTGGTTTGAGATATGGGTTTTGTTCTTTTTTTTTTCCCAATTTCATTCTTTTATTTAAGTGAAATCAGCTAGGTGCTGCTGATATTTGTGATGTGACAAAATAATGATTCAATGCACAGAACCAGGGTGTCCTGACAGCAATTTGCAGGGGAAATAAATACAGGAGTAATCATGAGTATTATCTCCCAAGCAGCAGGATGTGATATAAAACAAAGAATGTCACTGCAGGGAGCAAGTGTCCCTCTGGAGTGAGGAAAGAATGGGATTTACTGCTTTCTAGATGGAAATTCTGTGTACAGGCTTCTAAAAAGTTTCAATACACTACTTTCAGAGAACAACCTTTAACGTCTATGGCTTTTACAAGAAGTTTTTAATCAGAACAAGGCAGTGGGTTTTACCACTATTTGAACTATAAGAGAATAATCCTGATAGCTCGAAAATCAGATTATCTTTCCCAATGTCCTTCCTGTTCATTGATATCTTCAGTTTGAAAACATAGTCAGCAGAGTGAAACTCTTACTATATTTTTAATTTGGTTTTCAGTTAGGTTATTAGAGCAAAAATGAGTGTGAGCTTATTGTCCTCCCCCTTATTTTCAGACCACAGATGGCCACAGATGGCCAGTCACATAGCATGATGTGAGAAGATACTAGAGCTTTGAAAATCAGTTAGGTAAAAGGAGCAACTGCTTTAACTGTGATAGGGAAATTAGGAAAAGATGAGACTGGAGAATACCTGGGGAATATTATCTGAGCCTCTCTGGAACCCATTGTAAAGGTGTAAATTGCTACATGTAGACATCTGCTTCCTTGTGTTTCTTAATTTACATGTGTAATGTCACGTACACATCTCTATACCCTATCGTAAAACCCCTTTATAACCAGGGCTCAAGGCCAATGATTCATCTATGCTTGGCCTGCCGGCATAAATTCCTAAATCCATAATAATAATAATAATAATAATAAATGAAACTTCACTCTCCTCTTGCTGTTACAGCTTTGTCTGCTTGTCATGGGGAATTTCTACAACAAGGTCATCACATGAGGAATGTAGCCTGTTTCTTAGAGAAAGTATGAAAAACAAATAGCTGTATGCACTGGTCTTGGAGTGCCAAGTGCTTTGGCCCACATGCTTTAAGTTATGGTCTAACATAACTCTCACGCCAATCCTAGAAAATGGGTACTGGCATTTTGCCTTTAGGCCCAAAAATGAACTAAGGGATGGATGTCAGGGATTGAGAAGGGAGGTTCTTTTGCTATTCCAGAAACCCCCATCCTCACAGCCTGCAGTTATATCACTTGATGTGGAGAATGGGGATCACCATAGTGAGACAGCACCCCACAGATGATAGGTACAGTGTCCCTTGATCCCAATCCAATGTGGTCTTGGGAAACGGTTCTGTCAACTATGTCTCTTTAGCAGTGATTGGTCTCACTTGTACAAAGTACCCGGACTTTCCGATTTTCCCTGGTGACAGAAACCAGCTGTGGGGCCAAGGACATACATCAGAGTAGAGGATGACTGTTGGAACAGCACTGGAATCAAGAAGGTAGCTGAGGAATCAGAGGTGATTCCTTATGACTCTGTGGAATACAATAAAAATCCAGTGATGGGTGCATCTACCCCCTCATCTTAGGACTGTAAAAAACTATGAATTACAGAGATAAAGGCAATCTTCAAGTGGAGAAATGTATAAATACAGAACTGACATGGGGATTCTATTGTCCTCCGGTGACAGTTTCAGACAAGGTCCATAGATGCCTCCCCTTGAGTGGGAGGTGTCTAGTTAAAGCTCAAACCTAAGCACTGATGGGTCAGGTATGAACCAACCACCTATCTCTCTGCTCACCTGGGGCAGGAAATTCTCACTGAATAGATAATTCTGTCTCTTCTTTCTTCACATGGTCTAGCAGAAGGATGCAGGTAAGAGCCCCTCATCACAGCCATGAGGCTGGGGTGTGGGGCTCAATTTCCTTTCCACATGAACCTTTCCTTCTCATGATCTTTCCTTTTCCTGCTTGTTTAGCTAAATAGCATAGATTTTTGGCTAAAACCTCTCCATGCATTCTTCCCACACTGGTGGCTGGAGAACTCTGTAACTCCCCATTGTCCTTTCAATAAAGTCTCCCACTACACCTTAACCTCTGGTTGTCTATGATATTAATTCTTTAACTTTGTAGACAAGAATTCAAATACTCATTAAATTTTGAGGCACATTGAATTTTTGCTGGGCAATATCTAAATTCTAATCCCCAGCTCACCCCACTACATAATAATCGTGCCTTGTCCAGGAAAAATATTCCAAATTCCAGAAGATCTTTTTATAACTTTTTATTACAATTTTCGTACCTTTTTGGGAACAGAAAGGAAAAAAAGTGTTTCCCCTTCCCCCAAATCTAGCCCTTTGCGGTTGGGGACAATGGGCAGCCAAGAGCACTAAGCCAGTTAGAGGGCTTGCCACCAGGGGTACCAAGAGCCTTTTGTCTGGAGAAAGATAAGAGGCTGGAGAGTTTGGATTTTGCCTTTTGCTGAATAGTTTTGTTTTTACCTTTTTGCCTAAATAGACAAAAAAAAAATTTTCTCTTCCCACTTGCCTACCCTGCCCTACCCTGACACATGTCTACATACCTCAGTGCAGCGAGGCTACCCCTCCCCCACATTGAGCCAAGGGCTCAGGTCTCCAGGTCTCAGCCAGCAGGTGACTGAGACCAGCCATGCAGCTTTATGACTGCTAACAACAGGAGGTCAAAGGACAAAGGCCTTCCAGCTCTGACCTGCAGACCTGTTCACTAACAGACCAGCCAAATAGGAACTCTTTTTAAATTCTTGATAAATACGAAAAAAAAATAGGTACCTTTAAGGACTAATACAGACAGCCCACAGAGGAGGATATACAACTGATCAGGGATGGGGAGGGGGGGAATTTGGGAATTTGGGAAACAACGCATGGTTTGCCCACTAAATAATGTAACTCATTATGGACAATAAATATATATCTAAAAAAAAATAGGTACCGAATTTACTTAAGTTTAAATTCAAATAGTTTGATTTCTAGTCAATTTGTAAAGCTTTTTTCTCTAAAAAATATTTATTCAAAATGAGTTAAGTCTCATGATGCATGTGATATTCTCATTTTTACAGAGCTGAGGCAGGAGGATGACAGATGTGTTTAATGAGTTAATAAAAAAAACTTCCCCCTTCTGGGTTATTCAAGGGCAGTTTTCTGGTTGTAAAACTGTTCTGTTACTTCTACTAACTATGCTACGTACTTAATGTTTTTTTCAGTCTACCTGGATCAGTTAAGAAAATTCTACCAAGGATGATTGTCATATATATTCAAAAGTTTTAAAGGTAACAAAAAATCATTTTCATATATGGTAAAGATATTGTTCATAATTCATCTCAGGGACCATTATGTTTTGCCTTTGCTATTTTTAAAAGGTACATCATAAAATTATTAACAGTAGATATCTTATATTCATAGATTGTAAAATCTATAAATATGTGATAATAAGTGTTATTGAAATATGGTTTGTCAGTTTTCTTAAAATTACATTCATACTAAAAATATCTAATATTCTGATATTGGAATATATGTTTCAATTATTAGATAAGAAGTTAAGACAATTTGATACAATTTCTCTTAATTCTATAAAGGATGAGAACTAAGTTCCATGGATAAATATGTGTGGATGCCAGTTTTTTTTTTCTATAAAACCAAATATATGTGCTGGTTCTCAATCATGGACTAAACAATTTAAAAAATGCAGATATTAATGTGCTCAGTTGGCTCTGGTCTTGGGTCAGAGCTCTCCCAAGCCAGAACACAGAACAAGAATTAAATCATTACATGTTTCCCAATGTTTCCTCATAAACCAGACTGGCCCTCTGGTTAATGATGAATGTAAGGGAAATCATAGCAAAAGGAAATCTGTATCTTCTTTATGGTACTAAAGTCTATGATCATATGGGGAAACTGAGACAAAAAGAGAAAGACATAAGGTTTTTTCATCTATAGCTCAATGGTTAGAAACATTAACTACTGTAAATGTATGTTTTCTGTTTGCTTTTAAATAAAAAGGAGGGGGAAGAATACCCTAGAAAGTCTTTTACTTATAAGTCTGTGTTAAGGACCAGGCTGTTCAATGGTTACAGGTACTTATTAATGGTTATACTCATTTGGCATTCTTGGGAAAAAAGGGATCTACTCCTAAATTTTGGTAAAAGCTCTAATTATAAATTTCTACACTAGATATTTCTAAAGGTATTTGCTTGGTCTTATTTAGTAAGAAAATTAATTTTTGTTTCTGTCAAAAAGACTGGTCACAACACTCTTTGGGGAAAGAGTGAGCACTACAAGTCAGTTTTAAGTACTAAATAATTCTCTAACCTAACTTTTTATAAAACAGAGTACAACTATTCTTTTGCTTGTGAAACCATCTAAACTGACCACTGCTGTCACTGGAACTGATCACTCCAGTTACAGTTATTGGCTCAGTTACTCCTAACTCTCCAGTCCATGGTTTAAGGAAAAGGGATATTTAAATAGGTTCATCCATTAGCCTTGCCTTGAATGTAGAGCTATTCTTAAGGAAATCAGATGATTGAGTTGTTGAAAAACCTGATATCAATTTTCTCCCTTTTATGATTATTTCCCTTTTCAATTCATGTCCAACAGTGGTTCTATACATAATGGGGATAAAAGGAAATTGTAAATGTTACATGTGCTGGGATGTGCTTAATAAGATAGAATTTCAGTGGAACTTTAATGAAGGAAAATAAAGAATGGCATTTTAGAAGGTACTAAAAAAGGACATTATTGAGGGATTTCTGTCAAAAAATAGAGATAAATATAGGAAGGATTGCAGAGCGACCTTGAAAGGATGATTGAATGTTATTGAGTAAGTGATAAAGGAAGGTAATGAGAAAGATGAGAAAAAATGTACTGTTTCCTTTTTTAAAGAGATGCTAGAAAGTATTAAGATTTATGGGTATAACATTCTGTATCCTAGTATATGGCATTTAACCATGCCCTACATCCCTAGATTTAAAGTAATAATTACAGATTCCTCTTAAAGCAAGGAAACAATACAGAGATAGTACCAAGGCCACCATGAAACATGCATAGATGGGGGACCTATATCCCAAACTCCCACCAAGGAGTGAAATGTGAATGAGGTCCCAAGCCACCCCCAGCTAGGCGTTTAGACGAGTAGGTGAGCCTCTACACTTATAAGTCTAACCATACTGTCTCGGGTGCTCTTATAAACCGTGATATGAGACCCATGCTGGGGGGGTCTGGAGAAGCCAACCTTAGAGATTAGTCCCTTAGGATGTGGCAGGGACTTCCTGAAGTGGACTCTCCTTGCTTCTAGAAAACTCAAAGAGCACACTATGTGTCTTCTTAGGTTTGGGACAAAGCTAGAAATTTGGGACCCAGGCTTCTATACAAAAAAAAAAAAAAAAACACCCCAAATCTGTAGTCCCAAATCAATTTTCTAAAGAGATGCCCCTCTTTACAGCAGAGATGAGAACCAGAATCAGGCATATTCTGATTCAAGACTCTTCTGCTCCTCTTTCTTCATGCTGTTTCAGGTGGGACATTCAGCTTCCAATACAGTTCCAAGGTCTCCACTTAACACAAGTCAATTTAATATGCCACACAGACAAGGAAAATAACAAACTGCCAATTGCCTTTCTTCAAAGGCTCAAGGAGACAATTTTTAAAAAATGCTAACTTACAAAAATTGGTGGCTAAACCAGCCAAGAGCTTCAAACAGCTGCTCTGAGGTTCAATGTCTGTTTATTGTAATTGGAAGCCATGAAAAAAAAAGAAATAAAATGGAATCAAAATAAAAAATAGTAAAACAAGTGAGGTTTTTATAAAAGGTAGATATCATCAGCAGACAAGGTTGCTTAAGGAAGGGACCCCTTTCAGGAGAGGGGACACCTTCAAGGACTACTTCCTTGGTGGATAGAGGGAAACATGTTTAAGGAAACTGTCCCAAAAAGAAAAAAAATTTGCTGGGCCCTTCCAAAAACATTATTCTAGATTACAGTTAAGGTTACTAATCAATAGCTCAAAAATTACTAAATTATTATTGAGTTAAGGGATATAAACAAAGGACTCTTTAAGATACTCATCCAAGCTGCCTATATTTCCTTATTTTAAGGTATTCATCCAAGCTGCCTATATTTCCTTATTTCCAAATAAGGAAAATAATCTATTAATTATTGGGAAACTGAGTTCTTAAGATAAGGAGTGCTTACTAATGTTTAATTATTAAAATGAGGTTCTCATATCTAAAAATATTGTGGTTTTAAAGATGATTTTGATGTGTTCGTGCTAATTCTATCAAATGGTCATCATCAGACTTATATAACTTAAAGATTTAATTTCAGCCATTGTGGTTTCTATCCTCCTGTTAGGTAAACTGTGTTGGGAGAACTTAATTTTTTGTAGAATTTCCATCATTGATAAAACATAAAATTGTCTTCTGTTTATAAGGATGTCTATTGTACATCAGGTTAATTAATATCTAAAGTTAAATTAACAACATTTGTTGTCACATGTTTTCTCTTTCAAAAACAGATTCACCAAGGGTTACATTAGAAATTACCTGATCTAATTTGATAATGACCAGACTCTGCTTTATTGTGGCTAATCACAGAGTCTCTACCTAGGATTTTTTTTATCAATAGTCTGTGTTGGGTACTTCAAGTCTATTGTCTTTAAATAAACTAACTCTTTAGGATATAGTCCCTACTTCAGGGTACATAAGCTCAGAAAATGATCTACATCTGAAAAAAAAATATTTCAACCTTTACAATTGAGCTTCCAAAATCTCCTGGGCTATCGGTATGTTTCCAAACATAGATGCTGTCATGTTTGATTGTTACTGATTACTACAGGTTATAACAATTTATTTGGACTAGTTGCTGAAAATAATGTTTTCAAAACTAACAATATGTTTTGTCTGTATTGACAGAAATGAGATATTTTAAAAAATAAAAATGAGTCTACTTTCATACTTCAATTATAGCCTAAACTGTTCCAAAATTAGTAAACTCAAAGGTTAGACAATTTAGACTGAAGGTTATGCTATTTTTAATTAGATATGCTTTACTAGTCAGTTATAGATTAGATAGATAGATAGATAGATAGATAGATAGATAGATAGATAGATAGATAGATAATGTTATAGATAGAGATAGAGAGATATAGATATAGATATAGATATAGATATAGATATAGATATAGATATAGATATAGATATAGATATAGA
Organism: Zapus hudsonius; assembly: GCA_004024765.1. NCBI lineage: Eukaryota > Metazoa > Chordata > Mammalia > Rodentia > Dipodidae > Zapus > Zapus hudsonius. The sequence goes on from PVHP010006064.1 coordinate 20,135, forward strand.
TATAGATATAGATATAGATATAGATATAGATATAGATATAGATATAGATATAGATATAGATATATAGATATAGATATAGATATAGATATAGATATAGATATAGATATAGATATAGATATAGATATAGATATAGATATAGATGATATAGATATAGATAGATATAGATATAGATATAGATATCTCCTACAAGGTTGATTCAAATTCCTTTCTGAGTATTCTAACTACCTATAAAAAGACCAAATCCAATTGGAGCCATGGAGCAAAAGGGGCAAATATTTTTGCCTCTGCTCTCATGTCATGAGGCCACATGAGATGGAGGGAGACTCCTTAACAGGATAATCACCACTAAGGACAATGTTTTCACACTGACTCTCTGGTAGCCTGCCTTTCTGGTCAGGAAAAACACAGAGACCAGAAACAAAATCAGTGCACAATCTAAAATAAGAGAGTCACACTGAGGATAAACCAGTCCTCCAGGATTCCAAAAAAAGGAAGGTCAAGGTCAGAATGACCTAGACTCATCCTAAAGGGCAATATCAATGCTGGAGAAGGCACAGTGCACCTCCCAGATCTCAACTCCTCCTTGGGGATCCATTGGTGACCCCCCAAAGGACATACTTGTTTAAATCTTGGCTACATATTGAGTCTTAAACACTCAGAGAGAAATGTACAACGAAGGATATATGTACTAACAAATTTCCAAAAGAAAAAAAGGTTCTAAATCAGATTGGCTCCTATTCTTAATAGTTCTCATCCTATGACAAAATGTCATAAGCCTCCAACCATCAAAATGGTTACTGAGTGGGCTCTAAAACAAATGGACAGCTCCCAATGACACTAAAAGGTTTTTTTGTGTCACCAATCTCTGTCCCTGGTTTGCCCCAGGATAGATTGGAAGATGTATTCTGAGATTTTCCTAGATACAGAAAAAAAAAAGGTAAACCCCTTTAACATGCCTAGTTAATTTGCCAGTTTTTAAGTACAGATAGACAAGGAGTGTTTTCCAATGATATCATCATCTAGCCTGTTTTTATTTCATTCATTGGATTAAAAGATATAATCTGACACATAAAACCCCTCACCAAGTATACACAAAATGTTTTAAAGGATACTACTAAGGAAATTCTCCTTGATTCTAAAATTCAAATGATGAGAAAGGCGATCACACAAAATCACAGGGCTCTAAACATCCTCATAGTTGCCCAAGGTGGCACTTGTGCTGTAATTAAGGTTAAATGCTGTGTATATGGCTTCTTAATAACTCTGTGTTAATGTATGTCATCTGCTTTACAAGCCATACAGGAACCATCTCAGATCATATCAGATGCTACGATGCCATTCGATAAATAATTCTAGGGATAGATCTCAAGTTTTCCATGGTGGACAGCAATCAAATACCATCTACACTGAACCACTCTACACTGGACATCCTGCATGGAACACTACCCACTTCTGGGGGAGATACCCCACTTCCTGCCTCACAATATTAGGTGGGACAAAATCTTGGCAATGGGATGTATGATTGATGGGTCTCTCTCTCTTGGGCCCTAGGTAGAGACCTCCCATTTCTGAGAGATGCCCCCAACTGCCATAACTTCATGTCCTATTCATCAGGAAAAAGCTAAGACAGACTTCTGGCATCCCAAAATCCTCAACAGCAGTTGGGGTGTCCTCAAGAGAGGGGGGAATATGTGTGAGTTTAGGAGAGAGACCTCACACAATTGGCCAAGCTCCTCCTTAACCCCTCCACATTCGGAGCTTTACCTTGCCTCCTACAGGATCAAAATGGGTATTCTTGTATTTATGTTTAATTTTTTTCTTAAACATGTAGATTTTTTAAAAATATTTATTTATTTATTTATTTATTTATTTATTTATTTATTTATTTGAGAGAGAGAGAGAAAGAGGTAGATAGAGACAGAATAGGTGCATCAGGGCCTCCAGTCACTGCAAACAAACTCCAGACACTTGGGCCACCTTGTGCATCTGGCTTTATGTGGGCACTGGGGAATCAAATTCGGATCCTTCTGCTTTGCAGGCAGACACCTTAACCACTAAGCCATCTCTCCAGCCCTAAACATGTAGAGTTTTTTGATTCCACACCTAATACCCTAACAGCAGTTACGGTTATTTCTTCAGAGGAGGGGGTTTGACAGTTTCAGGCAAGCTCCATAGACACCCTCCCCTTTAGTGGGAGGTATCCAGCTAAAGCTCAAACCTAGGCGCTGAAACTGATTGGTCAGGTATGAACCAACCACCTGTCTCCCTGCTCCCCTGGGGCAGGAAATACTCACTGAACAGATAATGCTGTCTCTTCTTTCCTCACATAGTCTAACAGAAGGACACAGGTAAGGGGCCCTCATCATAGCCATTAGGCTGTGGTGAGGGGCTTGTTTTTTTCTTCCACATGAGCCTTTCCTTCTCATGATCTTTTCTTTTCCTGCTTGTTTAGCTAAATAGCATAGATTTTGGCTAAAACCTCTCCCATGCATTCTTCCCATTGTCCTTTAAATAAAGTCTCCCACTACACCTTAACCTCTGGTTGTCTATGACTTTAATTCTTTAACTTTGTAGACAAGAATTCTGATACTCCTTAAATTTTGAGGTGCATTGAATTTTTGCTGGGCATTATCTAATTTCTGATCCCCAGTTCACCCCACTACACTGCCAAACCAGTATTCTTCCCATTAGATTACAAAATTCAGTGAGGAGCTGGTAAAGAAGGCAGAGAAAGAGGGGACGACTAGAATAGGACAAATTCCAAGAGATGTATATTTTAGAAACTGTCAGGTAAATACATTTTAAGAAGGGAATAACCTAGGGCCGAAGAGATTTCTCAGTGGTTAAGGCACTTGCCTCCAGTGCCTAAGGCCCCCGGTTCAATTCCCCAGGACCCACATAAGCCAGACCCACAAGGTGGTGGCCCTGATGCTCTCTCTCCGTCTCTCTCTCTCTCTCTATCTCTCTCTGCTTGAAAAATGAATAAAATACTTTTCTAAAAAGAAGAGAATAACCTAGAATGTTAATAATTCTATAATGTTACAGAGAATTTTAGGAGCTTATGGACTGAAAAATAACCACTCTTTTGATTGTTAAAAAAAAAAACACAGAACATTGCAGCAAGGGCAATGTCAGACAAAACTATGGGAAATATATCAAACTGGAAAGAACTAGAAGGATGTGGCAGATAGAACCAAGTTAGTTGATATTAATAAAACTAATAAAATTTCCAGCTGTCAGAGAAAAAGAAAAGATGCACCAAATTGATTCAAAGATGGGATTGAGCTAAGTAGTTTTACAGGTGAAAGGAGATTTCATTACTTTTAGGACAAGATCACCCAATAGCAAGATATGAAGAAAGATTGAGGCAAGGGCTGGAGAAATGGCTTTGCAGATAAGCAACTTGCCTGCAAAGCCTAAGAATGCAGGTTTGATTCTCCAGGACCCAAGTAAGCCAGATGCACAAGGTAGCACAAGCATCTGGAGTTTGTTTGCAGTGGCTAGGACCCTGGCATACCCCACCTCTCTCTCTCTCTCTCTCTCTCTCTCTCTCTCTCTCTCTCTCTCTCTCTCTCTCTCTCTCTCTCTCTCTCATTTTTTCTCTCAGATAAAAATAAATAAGATATTTTTATAAAAATCTGAGGAGGATAGGACCAAGCTAGAGCAAAAGGAAAAACCAGAAATACCCTGAGTGCATCAGGAAATAAAAACATTAGGATAAGTTTCTTGGGTCTAGCTATTTTCTCAGTGAGGCAGGAGCAGATAGGAGTGTCAAGAAAATTAAATCACTTGGCATATCTACAGTGAAGAATATGAAAGGGTGAAGGTCCTAATCATTTAAAGAGAGGCTAATGAAAAGGGTATCACAAATTTGAATGTGATCTGAGTTATGAGTACAGAGCTTTATTTGGTCAAGATGTCTTGATGGTGGCAAGTGCGGTGACGAATCTTCCATGGCCAACTGCAATGGAAATGCAAGTCATATAGGAGACACTCTTCTAGGTGTGTTTGTGAGGGTGTTTACAGGGTGCTTTGAGTGAGTCTTGGCACCCATCCCACAGGCTAGGATCCAGAATAAGGTGAAGGAGAGCTAGCAAATGGACACCCTCATTCACCTCTCTGCTTCTCCATTGCAGATACAATGTGACCAACCACGTCACGCTGCCTCCACCATGCCATCAAACCACGATGGACTTTACCAAACTGTGAACTAAAATCGTTAACTCACTTTTCCTATGAGTCATTTTCTTACAAAAATGAGAAATGTAGCTAACATAGCATGTCTTTTTTAAAATATATATTTATTGTCCATAATGAGTTACATTATTTAGTGGACAGACAATGAGTTGTTATCCCCAATTCCCCAATGCCCCCCCTCCCCATCCCCAGTCAGCTGGATATCCTCCTCCGTGGGCCTTCTGGATCAGTCCTTGTGGCAGGGGACCATGGATAGCCTAGTACTCAGCCTGGTTCTCCTGGCCCAAGTGTGTTTTTACTGAGGGGTGCCATGCCTCTGGATAGTCTCCCCCACCACGGCTCTCACAATCTTTCCACCCCCTCTTCTGCTCAGTTGCCTGAGTCATGGTGGGTGAGTATTAAGGCTGCTTTAATGTTGTGAGCTTAGGGGGCTTTGTGTCGAAAATTGTTGGTTTCTGTCACCCTCACTAATCCTGTGTTGATTGAATAGCTGTGGCTGTGGGTCCCTTGTTTGTCCCGTCATTCTCTGCGGGATTCCATATGGATCCTCCACGATATGGCTGCGGTGGCTCATCTCTTGCCAGGATCTCAGCTATCTGCCTACGGTCAGATGGTAGGATTAGATGGGCCACAGCTCTCTCGCTGCATCCTGAAAAATACAAACACATTCTCCATCGGAGAATGAGATCCATCTAGGTTAACAAATATACACAATTCTGGATTACCAAGATCCTATTTTTAGTAGCCTCCCTGTCAATCGTTCCCATAGTGCATCTTTTCTTGTGAGCCCAAGAGTACAATGATCTGGTGCCTATCCCCCTAAATCCCCAGTTCCAGTCAAGGGCCCCCCCTCCCTAAGTGGAATATTTGACCGAATTTAAAAGTTGTTGATTGTCTCCCCCAGGCCCAGGTTACTCCATTGCATGAGTATTCCTTTCTTGGTTCGCTGTTCTCTCCCTGTAGGAGGTATGGCCGCAGACTGTGTTTCATGCCTGTTGTTGATCAGCTTCCCCTGGCAGCTTGTGCAGTGCCTTCCAGCACTGTACTAACTGGCATCTGGGGCTGGTTACCATTCCGGACCTTGAAGGGTCTCTCAATGCTGATAGATGGCATTCTGTGGTTTCTGCAGCAACAGGGTTTTGCCTCAGGCCTGGGGAGGGCATTCAAGGGCTGTGACAGAATTCTGTCTTGTTTTTGGAACCTCATGGGTCACTTTGGTCAACAGCTCAGTGAGGGAAGGAACCGGTGACTAGGACCAGGAGTTGTCAGACTGATCAATTAATTATTCACAGGCTTAGACTCTCTCCCCTACTACTTACTCATGGCCCCTCTTGCCAGTCGACGCCCACTACTTACTTGCTCAATAGTTTACAGTATGCTTGTGAGGATTTTATGTTTTCGAACCTAATTTGGTTTAGCATCATGCTTAAGCCATTCCCGTCCCCCATCCTTTACCCCTCATTCATATCCTCTCACTTCTTTCTTCTAGTCTGCATAGAGTTTATGGTTAGCCTGGTTAAGGACCACATATGAGGGAGAATATGTGGCATTCAATTCTCTGATCTTTTGGCTCATCACCTGTGATAAGAATCCAGGCTTATTAGTGTATTTCAGTATACCATTAGGCAAGCTGTAAGACATGTCTGGAAATGCTCTCTCTCTCTCTCTCTCTCTCTCTCTCTCTCTCTCTCTCACACACACACACACACACACACACACACACACACACACAATCTTTGATCCCAGCTTTAAGTAAATGGTATAGAAACACTACAAGGAGATAGATTAAAGATGGAGTATATACTTTTCTGCTTCTGTTAGAGTTAGTTTTCTTGGGCTAACTTAGCCCTCATGGGAAATAAGTGGAGTTTTGGGGATGAGCCAGAAGTCATCCTTTGTACTAGATATAGAAAGGGATATGAATCAAGCATCCACAGAGACCTGAGTGCCTGGGGAGAAGCTAGGTATCACAGGTTGTCTCTACTCAAAGGTTTTCTGGAATTTAGACATGAACATTTCAATTTCCACATTAACATCTTAATGTTCTTTTCACCCAGAACAAATAATTTAAATATTTTTTTTCCTATTTTCTAAGGAAAAATTAAATGCAAGCTCTATAATCTGATTCTCATGACGTCACTTGAGGTTAATTTAGCATAGAAAAAGCTTGTATTTTTCAAGTAAAAATGCACCTGTTTATTACATTTGCCTCTTGATAAATCAGGCATTGGTGTTTCTTAAAATTACAGCCCATTTTATCGTGCATTATTCACTGGCCTATACCTTGATGATTACTGCAGAATTCTTTCTCTATTTAATTAGGTGATTTGATTTGTACTTTATATAATTACAGTATTTGTCTCCTCCTTTGTTTGAACGGAAATTATAATCATTAGTTTTGCTACCTGAGGCTGCTGAGTGAATATTTACTAAAATAAAAAAAAGCCACTGAGAAGAGTATAATTGTATTGGAACAAAAAAAAATAAAATCCATTTCCTATCCATCATCTTAATTTCATTGTGGCTGCTGAACCTGAAACACAAAGGTACCAAAGCCTGAGGGAAAGCAGAGGAGTAACTGCATTACATCTTCACAGGACATAGGCGACTCAGACACCGGTGCAAACAGCAAAGCCCTCCTTCCTCACAACCTATACCTCCAATCAGGATCAGTCAAGATCAGAAAACAGGCAATGATGACAGCGACAGCATGAACAAAAGATAGGATGGGAACAGGGAGAGAAGAGGCTGGTGTGATGTATATGAGGTGTTGTTCATTTTAAACAGACCCTCTCCTAACAAACCCCAAAAGTGAAATTTGGCTTATTCTTAGAATGCATGACAGCTAATTTCATGCATCAAATTAGGTGAATTGTGGTGTCCAAAGATCCAGCCACACACTGTTCTGGGAGTTTCTATTTTGGATGAGATTGGTATTTAAATTACTAATCAAATTACTGGGTTGTAAGGAAAGCAAGAAGACCACCTGTACTCAGATGATGAAAATGAAATATGATGGAGGTCTTCGTCATCCTCCCTTCAAGGACCCCCCCCCCCTGAGTAAGAAGAAATTTTGAGTTTTTCTCTTTCCCTGGGTCTTCTGCCTGACTCTTGTTCTGCAGGGTTTAGACTTGTAAAGCCTCCACAATTGTCTAAGTTAATTCCTCAAAATAACCTATTTAAATGCATGTATATACCTTGTGTCTGTCCTGCTTCCCTGAAGAATTCTGGCTGATATACCATAGTAAAAATTTATTGGTAGTATGTGATTTTCCTTTTGTTTTAATCAGAAGTCATTTTTCTTTGAAATGCGTTGAACAAAAGGATGAGCATTATATATATGAAGGGACTTCAAACCTGCACACTTGCTCACAATATCTATTGTACTCACTATTACATGGTGAGTCACTACATACATATACATATATATATATACATACAAATATATACATATATATATTTGAATCCTGTTTCCTCATCTGTAAAATAGTGAAGTTGACAGAAACTACAGCTCCTTAAGCATCTGGTATTCAATATGTGATAGTCTAAGTTAATAGATCCCTGATAGATTATTGTTTAGTGGTATTTCACTTTATTATTCAGTGAATTACAGTAATTATGACCCATCTGGTCTAAAGCTTTACCATCCAATGAAGGGGGAGGGGCTATTTTACACACCTTACCTCAAAGTGTTCTTTGTAGCTGTGGAAACTGCTGCCTCTCCTTTGTTAAAAAGATCCTTTCTCTTGATGTCTTCTCCAGGAAAAATACTGGAGAAGTAGTTATAATAAAAAAAGGAAAATATTTTAATTCCTCGAGAAGTAAAGAATGAAGACAAAGTCACTGGCCATATTCCAAGATGACTGAATAGAAGTACCCAGAACACATGTCCACCTCCAAAATTAACATTGTGGATATCTTCATTTTGAGGAAAGTGATCATTAGAATCTGCAGAAATTCAGCAAAACATACTAGAATGAAGAGACACAAAACTCATCAAAGCAGAAAATAAGAGGTTGCCTGGAGCTCAACACCAGAGTAGGCTCAGAGAACATTGGGGTGGGGGGGGAGAATGTGAGAACCATGGGAGTCCTGTATTGGGAGATGATGTCCTCCCATAGGAACTGACTGCTAACTCCACAGAGACTTCCATTATTCAATTGAAAGATGCTCTCAGAGAAATGGGTCATAAGAGGAAAGACCAAAGCGAATGCAACCAGTTTGTAATATGTTTATTTGCCAAAGTTCTCAATTTAAAAGAAAAAGAGGGCTGGGGAGATTGTTCAGTGGTTAAGGCCTTCAAAGCCTAATGACCCTGATTCAGATTCAGTTCCCTTGTACCTCATTCATCCTCCTTCTGCACCAGGGATGGTGTTGATGGAGTGTTTCCTCCCTCCCCTTCCTCCTGAACTAGGGATGGAGGTGATGAAGTGTATCCTCCCTCCCCCTCCTCCTGCAGTAGGGATGGTAGTGATGCAGTGTTTCCTCCCTCTCCCTCCTCCTGCACCAGGGATGGTGGTGAAGGAGTGTTTCCTCCCTCCCCCTCCTCAGGTACCAAACCTGCATCCCCAGGTCTGTTGCAGATGCTTCCAATCCTTCCTCCCTGCTAGACCTGACAGTTCCAGACATGATTGAAGGCTGCTGAAAAATCTCTATTGCACTACAAATACCATACTTTTGGTGACCTCAGGAGAGCTGTCACACCCACAATTATTTATTCCTCATTGATTGGATTGTGATGCTCAAGTTTCCTGCTGATACAGGGCTCCATGTGGTGACACTCTTGTTCTCCATCTCATCATCCACTGTCCCACATACATTTATGACAAAGGAATGCAGAGAGACTGCACCACAGTGCTCAGCTGGAAAGAAAGCCAACCTTGTACTTGAAGCCCATACTTACACAGACATACACACATGCACACAGGCACACATACACATACTCGCACACACGCGTGCGCACACACACACGCACATGCACAGAAATACATACACACATGCATACACACATACACACACATGCACATACATATATACATACATATACACTCACACACACATACATACAGATACACATACACACAAAAACCCACCCCCACACACACACCTGCATACACACTGCATCACACACACAAAATAAATAACAACAATGAAATAATACCTACTCAGTAATAAAAAATGAACAATTAAGGTATGATATATTCATCCTATAAAAATTAAGTAACCGTTAAATATAAGGGTCTTAGAGACATAAAGTCAGGCTCAACAGTGCAATGTCAAATGAGAGACATAACTTGCTGTCAAATTATTTTGAAAATAATTTATCATAGAAAACATTTATTTGTCCCTTTGGCCTACAGGACACCTAGGCCACCATTGTCTGGTGTCAACTCCTCAGATCTCTCTTCATACAGAGAGAAAAGTGAATTCAAATATGTGTTCAGAGAAGCTGGCTGGTGGAAGATGACTTCTTGCCTAAGTTTTTGGCCCCCTGGCAGGTAATGGATATTATTTCAAATCCCAGGGTCCAGGGACTCTGTGCAGATTGCAAGTATGCTCCAGCCATGGACCCTCAAATCTTAGGCTTGTTGCTGAGACATTTCTAACATCAGTTTTTATATCCCATTAATAATAGATGGCCACATATGTGAATTATTAGTATTAAGTAGAATAATTATTTAAGTTACAACATAGTACCTGACATGCTGGAAATGCTCAGTAATTTCTGGTTAGCTTCATGCTGGGAAGGTTTGCCTGATGAAATAAAGCATATGTACTAATGCATTTCATTAATTAATTAAGACTAAATTAATTAATAGTTAATGGGATTCGTACTCTGTGTGGAAACCTAACTGCTGAACATAGTCCAATATGTTCCCTTTCTGGTCAATTAACTATTGTAATGGCTTCTACCTCCTAGAATTATTGGAGCTGAGGGAGGAATGAAATAATTTATTTAATGTGCTCAGCAGACCACTTGGCACACATGTAAGAATCCACGAATAGATAGCTTTTAAAAAACAAAGCCAAAAATAAAGAGCATTTCCTAGTGCATAGCTCTGATGTCGAAGTTTAGTTCACTGAAAGCTTCTCTCATCAGTCAGCTGACAGCAAGTTTCTGTTGACTGTTTACTATGAGCCAAACTGTGTAGGTGCAGCAGAGACTTGCACACATAAAACCAACAGAAAATAAATAATGTTTAAAAGAATATCAGAGCCAGAGAAGTCCTATTGCCAAGGGCTGAGAAGAGTCACTTTCCTTGTACTTCATGGGATTTTATTTCCTCTAAGTACACAGTGCTTCAGTTTCCCTCACCGATTTGTCTAAGGGCTGGAAATGTGACTTGGGTAATTTCTTTTCAAATTTGGGAGAAAGGAGTAACTAAAAACAGCAAGGTTTTCTAATTTTGCATTTCACTTAAAATGCCACTGGGTGTTTCCTGAAATGTTAATGACAAAATTAACTCTGTGTGATGTGAGAAAGACACAATCTGAAGGCTTTCGCAGGAAGGAGCCACGTATGAAATAGTCCCCACTGAATGTTCCAGATGGGAGGAGAGACGTGGGCGATCTGGAGCCAGAAGTAAAATATAAGGGATTCCAACTGCCAGCAGCAATATTTGGGAACATTACCAGTCCTGTGAAAAAAACCCTCACTGAGAAGACTTAAGAAGTGTGAAAAAATGATAGCGTGCTATTTCTAACTCATGATAACACTCAAAGCATCAGTTCCTGCACACACACACACACACACACACACACACACACACACACACACACTCACTCACACACACACCCATGTATGTGGAGAAAGCTCTTGAAGAGGGGAAAGCTCCCTAGTACCAACGATTACCCTGATCATTAGAACAAAGGAAAAGGAAAGAGATTAAGTCTATGGTTATGAAAATAATTAACATTCAGTTTTTATTTATTATTTATTTGTGTGTGTGTCTTCATGTGCATGTGGGGACCAGAGGATAATATTGGACATCACCCTTGGGACCATCATCCACCTTCTTTGAGACAGGGTCTCTCATTGGCCTGGAGCTCACAATTAGGCCAGACTAGCTGGCCAGTGAGCCTAGGGATCCTCCTCTCTGCCTCTCCAAGGCTGGATTACACACACCAACACTCACAGCATTTAATGAGGGCCCAGGAACCAAACTCAGGTCTTCAAGCTTACAAGGCAAAGACTTTACCAACTAAGCTACCTCCCCAACCCTTCCTTCAAATTCGCCAGTTGGTCTTTTGACAAGAGATTTTTAGAGTTGAGGAAGCTCACTTTATTTTTCAGTTTATTGCTTGTGCTTTGGTGTCCTAGGAGAGACTCCATTTCTAAATGTTAAGATCACAAAGATTTACCCATATGTTTTCTTTTTTAAAATATATATTTATTGTCCATAATGAGTTACATTATTCAGTGGGCAAACAATGAGTTGTTATCCCCAATTCCTCATTGCCCCCCTCCCCATCCCCAGTCAGCTGGATATCCTCCTCCATGGGCCGTCTGGATCAGTCTTTGTGGTAGGGGACCATGGATAGCCTAGTATTCAGCAGGTCCTCCTGGCCCAAGTGTGTTGTTACTGAAGGGTGCCATACCTTTGATAATCTCCCCCACCACGGCTTTCACAATCTTTTCGCCCCCTCTTCTGCTCAGTTCCCTGAGTCGTGGTGGGTGAGTATTAAGGCTGCTTTAAGGTTGTGAGCTTAGGGGTCTTTGGTTTCTGTCAGCCTGGCTTATCCTGTGTTGATTGAATGGCTATGGCTGTGGGTCCCTTGTTCATCCCTTCATTCTCTGAGGGATTCCATATGGATCCTCCCCCGTATGACTGTGGTGGCTCCTCTCTTGCCAGGATCTCAGCTATCTGCCTACTGTCGGATGGTAGAATGTATTTATTGTGTATTTATCAGCACACAATGAACTAGGTTTCATAATGGTGCTTTCCAAAATCAATTTTGTTTCCCTTCCCCACTCTTTGCTCTTTCTTGTCCATCTTGGACCCTCTCCTGAAATTAACACGTTTGTTTGTGTTTTTTTTTTTCCTAAACTAGTTGTCAGTAACTCTTCAAAATCTCACTCTGCAACCTCTCCTCAGGAGGCTGAGGCAGGAGGATAGCAAGCATTAGATGACTCTATGGTTACACAAGACGACCCTTTAAAAAAACATTTAAAAACCAAAAATCAATAAAATTCATTAGCTTCACTCAAATATTTATTTTTGGCTACCCATTATAATCATTTTTTGAAATCTCTGAATGACTTTCCTTGCTCAAAACTTTACTCTCAACCTTCTTGTGTGTTCCTTTCTCTCCATTCACTCGCAGCCACTTTTTCTTAAAACACTTCAGTTGTGTCTAGCAGTACTTTATCTCCATGTGCACATGGGTGTGAGTGGTATGTATGTAAATTTATATGAGCACATGTGTGTAGACATCAGTCACCTCTTCAAGTGTTTTGAACCTTATTGAGTGTTGAGACCCGGTGTCTCCTGGAATCCAGAGCTCCCCGATTTGGCTAGACTAGGTAGCCAGCTGCTGTGGGTATCCACCAGCCTCAACTTCCCAAGCACTGGGGTTACAGGCATAGGCCACCATGCAGGGCATTTATGTGGGTGCTGGGCACCTGAACTCTGGTCCTCAGGCTTATATGTCAAGTGCTTTACAGACTGAGCTATCTCCCCAGCCTTAAGCATCTATTCTCAGCGGGTCCATATGCATGGTTACATATATATGTACATATAATATACATGTATATAATTACATGATGTAATAGAATACACATGCATTTTTAAGAATAGAAACAAAAAAAGGGGAATGACATACCAGGAAAAAAGCTTTCTCTTCTTTACCTATTTTATGCTACTAGTTACTTGAAAGGTGGCTTTTTTTTCTTACTTTGTTAATCTTCATGAAATCCTTATGGAAGTGAAAATTTCAGCCAAGCATTTAAAACTCCTGAAAATGCCAGCCAACACTGTGCCCAACATCCCATCTCTGCCATTAGGATTATTCTACCAGTTGTTCAATGCATTTGTTCCTAACTTCTAAGTGAATGGCTATGTTTTAATCTAAACAGTTGGGACTAATTCAAACTCAGCTCAATTCTTCTCTGGAGGTTGATCAATGTTTTTTATTTTTATTTTTTTTAACCACACACTCCTTGGCAGACTCAGTAAGAATAAATATAGAAGTGAATTTTAATGAAACAAGTGCTTATCTTATGCCCTGAAGCCTTGCAAACCTCAGCTTGGAGGAAACATTTATCCTGAATTTGTGTTCAGAGAAGAGACTCATCTGGTTTAGCCACTCTACGCACCTTCTTTCTGGGATCCACTGATCCCTACAGGATGTAAAGGGTATGTGATGATTTGCAAGCATTGGTTGGCTCAGGGAGGAATCTGAAGCAGGAAAAATATGGAGGGTGTCAGCCTAGTCAAGGTGGAATGTAGCGACTTTTCTCTACAAAGAAAAGACAGAAAGAAGGTGTAACTCAATCTGGCTGAAATGTGGCAGGAGGAATAACTATTCATGGGGTTATGATGGAGAAGTGAGCAAGCATTGTGTGTGTGTGTGTGTGTGTGTGTGTGTGTGTGTGTGTGTGTGTGTGTGTGTATCTGTGTGGCTTGTAGTAAGGAGATCTCATTGTGAACATGCACAGTGTCACTGCAGGTATATTTGAAGGTAAAAGTCACAGTGTTGACGCTGGAGTTATGGCTCAGTGGTTAAGATGCTTGTCTACAAAACCTAATGACACAGGTTTGATTCCCCAATACCACATAAAGCCAGATGCACAGAGTGATGCATTCATCTGGACTTCATTTACCGTGGCTGGAGGCCCTGGTGCACTCATTCTCTCTGTCTCTACTCTCTCTCTCTCTCTCTCTCTCTCTCTCTCTCTCTCTCTCTCTCTCTCTCTGCTTGCAAATAAATAAATAAATATGTTTAGAAAGTCACAGTGTAATTGTGTAACCAAGACATTGAGGGTGGACAATGCCTAAGTTTTTGTTGTTGTTGATTTTTGTTGTTGTTGTTGTTTTAAATTCCTAAGCAGGAAAGACCGGTACTGTCATTAATTGGAATGGAAGTGACTGGTAAAATGCACTGACCTAGAAGGTCATTGCTACCTGCTTCAAGTGGTCCTGTCCTCACCTGACAGTATTACAGATTCAAAGAGCTATCTGTCACCTTGACCAGGTCCTTGAATTTAATTCCGCAGAAATTAGGGAATCTCTACATCCAACGCCACTCAACACATACATCTTCGCCTGGGTTCTTCTTAAGCAAGCAGAGCCTGAATTAGCATTTTCCACCCAAAGACAGACATCGACCGCACTGTTCCTCTTGGACAAGACGGTCCACGAGGTTAAAGATCTGTCTGTGCAGTGTGCAGAATAATGTCAATGTCGACATTTCATTATCAATGATGTTACCACATCAGGAGGGTCATTATGACCTTGCTGCATTAGACTCCCCATTTCCTTTCCCCCGACTAATATAATTGCAAATGAAGCCACATTTTCATAGAATTGCTTTGAATTTCTTTCTGGTCAAATAAGGCAAATCTCAGCAAACTTAAGTGAGCTTAGCATCCCTTGGCAAGTTGTGTGAGAACTTAATGAAAAAAACATGGAGATTTCTTTCCAATTACGGAAACATCCTTAATGATCTAGAGATTAGCTATAGATCAGAATTATAATCGAGGGAGGGAAAAAATAAGACTGCACTGGAATACTCTCAAAATTAACCTGAGATGACTTCTTTTTTTTAAAAAAATGCAACCTCAGGGTAAATTGTTCAGAGCAGAAAAAAATAGGCTGCAATTATCAGATAAGAGAGGACGAGGCAATTATGAGTAAATGACCTGAGGAGCAAATGGAGGGAAGACTACATGTGAGTCAGCAAAACTGGGTGTTGAGTTGAAACTCAGCTTTAGAAAGTGAAAAAAGGAACTTCAGAAACCTGAAAGATAATAAGAACTTGACATTCAATTTCAACCCTGAAAATAAAAGACATAGCACTTTTCAGGAAAAAAAAGAATATTTTTATATAATTGAAATTCAGTCAGAAGCTATGTTCTAACCTAACCTTGTTCCTAATAAGTATGAAGCACAGACAATTCATTAAATTCTCTTTTTATGCACCCATGCATGTATGCATGTGTGTACATGTTTGTGTATAGGTAAACATGTATGTGTTTTCACACGCATATGGAGGCCAGAGGACATTGTCATTCCTCAAAAATTCTGTCTAGGGCTGGAGAGATGGATTAGCTGTTAAGGTGTTTGCCTACAAAGCAGAAGAACCTTAATTTGATTCCCCAGTGCCCACGTAAAGCCAGATGCACAAGGTGGTCCATGTGTCTAGAGTTCATTTGCAGTGGCTGGAGGCCCTGGTGTGCCCATTCTCCTCTCTCTCTCTCTCTCTCTCTCTCTCTCTCTCTCTCTCTCTCTCTCTCTCTCTCTCTCTCTCTCTCTCTCCAAACAAATAAATTAATATTTTTTTTAAAATTCTATCTATATTATTTTGAGACAGCGTATCCCATTGAGGATGAATCAAGCTTTGGGATAGAGACATATTATTCTGAATGTCCCAGTGGGTAGACTTATATATTCTTGCTCCAGTAGTTGTCTTACAGGATACAGTATTAAATTATCCCCTGGTTTACAACTGTGACTCTCAGCTGCCTAGTATTCTTCCAAGCCAAGACTCTGAAGTGCTGGGAGCTCTCTTCCCAATCACAAAAGAAGAAAATCTTAGATTATATGAGTATTTCTGAGAGGCTGCCAGGAAGAAAAGATACTAGACCTTCACTATTACTCTTGAAGATATAATTATTAGCAAGTGTGTAGAAACCATTTTATCAAGCTGAACATTCTAGCACTTTCTAGCAAACAGAAATGGCCAGTTGTGATGTATTCAGGTCCCAGTTATCAGAACTTTTCAAGAGTCAAAAGACCCTTGGCCAAGGATGTAGTAGAAGGAACACACAGAAAAAAAGTGAGGCACTTATCTTTAAGTTTAGTGCTCTGTGATTTTTAGCCTGACTTGAAAAGTGGTAAGGAAATAGAAATGTATTCAATGAACTGATCCATCTGAAATAGAAATTTGGAGCCATAGAAAACCATAGCTAAAAGAAACATCAAAAACCCTCCAATTAAGATTGAGAAAAGGGAACCATGATATTAAAAGACAGGGAAACCTTCCGGGGTGTTGCAAACATTTTATATCTTCACCATGATGGTGTCCATGCTATTTGACCTATGTCAAAGTCAAGATAGACACCAAGTATTGATATTATAGACTTATACATTTGGATTTTTTAAATTTAAAACGATCAGCCTTAGAGATACAGGTTAGACTCTACATATTTCACAAGCTCTGTAAGTGTCCCTTATGGACACTACAAATGGAAAATCATCCCATTTGTAAACACAAGAAAGCCCAAAGCAATAACTAATTTTCCAAAGGCTACTCTGCAGGTTAATGGAGCTCTCAAATGCACAGCTTCTGGGGATTAAATAAAATGCTTCTTAAAATCAATGCTAAGCATAATCCAAGGCTACTGGATGATCCAGACACCACAAGAGAATGGCAGGTTGAAACCAAAGAGAGTTAAAAATGCACATTAACCTCAAACTTGAAGGACCTAACAATGCTAAATTTAAACTATTCCACTTCATTTTTCTGAGTAATTCACTCATTGAGGAATTGGATGGGGGATGTTTTGTGTTGGTTTGTTTGTCTTTAGGAAATAAAATAGACTAAGAAGCAGACATTCAGAATAAAAGATGATGAAAATAACAGAATGGATTAGAGCTAAAAGAATCCAGGGCAGCAAGAAGACCAGGCCTAAATTAGAATAGGACTTCAATGAATTAAAGACATGTGCAGCTATGAAAGCTTAAAGGAAGCATCTGTTGCGTTTAATAATAACAGCAGGTGTCAGGGACATTTCATAGGAAACTACTCTTTGCTAAATGTGTTCATCTTACTATTTGGTTCTTTATCAACAACTCCATGAAATGGAGAGTGCCATCTCTTGTTTTGTATGTGATAAATTTTAAAAATGGAAAGTAAAAATACCATACAAAAATCACAGTAATTGACAAACTTAGATTTTGAACCTAGGTCTCTGATCTCATTTAATTGTTCAAGGAAAGAGAGAGAGAGAGAGAGAGAGAGAGAGAGAGAGAGAGAGAGAGAGAGAGGTCAAAGACTTCATGGAATGCTGCATGACAGTTAACTGGCATTACCTCAGATAAACTAAAGAAATAAGAGATTTCATTGCCAACAGAATGAGTTCAACCTATTCCCTTTGACTGTGAGGGTCATTAATTTTTAATATGCCCCTGCATTAGCATGTTACAATATTCCTGAATAAAGGAGAAAAGGACGAAGCGCTGTTTTAGTAACTGATACTTTATAACTTTCCAAAACTTTTGCAAATAACCTAGGTTCATTAAAATGTTTCTAGATACACGATTCTGCTGGAATGCTAATTTGCTTTCTGCACAGGAATGACGGGTATAACCATCACCCAGTATCTCAGAAATGTTTTTCTTTCTAAATTAGAATCTTTCAAATGGTAAAGTGAAAAATTAAGCCTTGAGCATGCCCCATTTAATATAGTGTCCTTTTAAATATTTTTGCAGGTGTGTGTGGTATGCATGTTCACAAGTGTGCAGGTGCATGTGTGTGGGTAGATACACACGCACCTCTGTGCACGTATGTTTAGAGCCCCAGAAATTGACATCAAGTATCTTCTTACATTTGGCTAAACTAACTAGCCAGCTTATCTCAGCTCAGGGAGCCCCTGATTCTAGCTGAGTGGTGGTATTCCACACAATATTTACATGGGTGCTGGGAAGCCAAACTTGGGTTCACACACGTCTATGACAAGCATTTCACCAACTAAGCCACCTCCCCAGCTCCCCTAATTTGTATTCTTATGAGAAGAAAAGTTCAGGACACAGACAGAAGACACAGAGGAAAACCATCCAAAGAACTAAACAGAAGATAGACAGCTACCTACAGGCTGAGGACAGAATTGTCAGAAAAGATTAATTCTGCCCCAAACCTTGATGCTCATTTATAACCATGAGACAAAAAAAAAAAAGTTTTGCTGTTACAAGTACCCACAGCGGGGACCTTCATTATCACAGCCTTGATAAATCCATACACTGTATATATTCACATTACTATCCAGAACCCATGGCTACCATTGGCCAAGGTTGTGATTGGTGTGTCACTGGTTTAATGAGTTCAGAATGAGAGGCACTGGTGAAATTATCAAAAGCTCTTACCTACTGAATTTTCCCACTGATATCTTCCATTGCTATATTTCCATCATCTCCATCAATGTGACTTTTTCCACCAAATGATCACAAGCGTGATTCTGGGAAGCTCCCTTGACACACTGGTCAGGGATGTTCTGATGCTTCCTAAGGTAAGATGGGGTTCTGCCGGTATATGATCAAGTTATCCATCATTGATACCATGTTGGCGAGGGCCTCTGTGTTTCTCCATACTGGTGCCCTTTGACCCCCTGCCCCCTTTGTAAGCTCTCATGGTAAGAGCCTGCTCCAGTGATTGATAAAAGCACCTCCTAAAGGTTGGAGTAAGCAGCCTAATATAGGAAAGAAAATTCAGTGCAAACCATGGGAATTAGCTGGGTCCAAGATCTGGCCAAGGAAATACCAGAATGGTCATCAAATGATCATATCATTGCCAGAAAAAAAAGGAAGAAATACCTCTCGAACTGTCAAGGACAAGGCAAAAGGCATGGAGTCTAATAATTTTAGTATTAAGCAAAGTAAAAATAGAAACATTCTTCTCCATAAATGAAGGTGAAAATCAGCATACTCAAAGGAATGGACAATGACTCCTATAACATGTGAAGAATAGTCCCCTGGGAAGAATGCATCTCCCTGCTGGGATAGTCACAGAATTCCAGGATGAAACAATGAAGAAGCAGGGAGGCTAAGAATATATAACCAGCAGACCTGAGTCTTGCTCTAGTTTTCATCAGAAATATCATATTCACAGGTTCTTTCTCCATTGGAAATAGCTGCCATCAAAGACATTTTCTGTTCATTTACTTGAAACCTGACATATACCTCTATGTAATTTTATTATTTTTCATTAAAACATATTTATTGATTTAATTAAAAGATAGGAAGTCATTGTGACCGAAAGTTGTATATCAGAAACCAAATGTGATCACTAAAGTTTGCATTTTAATTTTTGATTTATTGGGATATGACTTAGCTTTGAAACAAAAATATAACACAAGGAGAAATGACTAATTCATAGGACAAGGCTTGAATTATTACAGTAAACTTACTTATCATTACCAGTATTCATATCAACTAATGGAGTGAATGCAGGACCCAAAATGTCTCTCATAACAGCTAGACTTCCCATTCTGACCCATAATTTAATCAGAAAGTTGTCATAAGAGGAACCATTAATGGTATATTCTTATATATCCAACATATTTTGTTTTAACACTGTAGGATTCATTCATATTTTTTTCAGGGAGCTATTGATTCTCTTTGATTGCTATATATTTCACTATATGAATATATAAGAATTACCCTGCTG
Organism: Zapus hudsonius; assembly: GCA_004024765.1. NCBI lineage: Eukaryota > Metazoa > Chordata > Mammalia > Rodentia > Dipodidae > Zapus > Zapus hudsonius. The sequence continues at coordinate 39,935 of PVHP010006064.1, forward strand.
TTGCTGGTTTTTTAGGTTAACACCATTTTTTTGTCACTCTGAAAAATGTTGTACATCCACTTATTGATCAGAAACAAGCATGAAGACATTAAATATGCTAGCCAAATTTGTGTGTGTGTGTGTGTGTGTGTGTGTGTCAATGTGTGTTCAGGTGCCAATGTGACATAGCTTGTGTGAAGATCAAAAAGACAATTTTTCTGATTCCCTCTAATTTCCTACCTTGTTTGAGGCAGGTCTCCATTTCGGTTGGTGTTCTCTGCACTGTGTTCACCAAGCCAGGTGGCCAAGAAGCTTCCAGAAAAGTTTCCTGTCTAGGTCACCCCTGGCACAATGGGCATGCTGGGTTAAGCCCACCGTGGCTTCCAGTTTTTCCTTGGAGTCTTGGGTTCCAAACTCAAGTGCTCAGGTTTTCTCACTTTATCCACTCAGCCATTTTCCATCAGTTAATCATGAGCTGCTCTGTATAAACCACACTGAGTACAAGACATCAGTATTTTTATATACTGATGCTAACATAGATTGAATTTTTAGACCTATGTCAATGAGGGTTATTGGACAGTAATATATTCTTATCTTCTCATTTTGAATAAAAGAATCTTTTGGAATTGAATAGGGAGCATTATTTCTGGAGGAATTTAAGATTGTCATTGTTTTTGTTTAAATGAATGGGGCTATCTCAACCCAGAATTTTCCTTGTAGAAGGTTAACTACAAATTGAATTTCATTAGTAGAACAATGGGGAATATTTATGTCCTTTTATTTTCATATATTTTTCATGAAATTTGATTCACCTAAAATTTTTAGGCCTATTCGCATACATTTCTTGAAAATATTCTCTTTTTAAAAATGTTATCATCTGTGAGGTATTATAACCTCTTTCATTATAAATATTGCTATTTGAATTTTATGTCTTTTTTACTTGGTCAGGCAAATTGACTTCAGAAAACAAAATTTCCTTCTCATTTACCTTTTTTTCCATCGGTTTTCTACTTCATTGGCTTCTGCAATTATTATTGTCATTCTCTTTCTTCAAAATTCTTGGGGTCTTTATTTCTTACCTCACAATGTAAACTTATGTCATCGGTTTTAAAGAATGTCTTTTTTATAATGTCAATATTGGAAGCTCTGTGACCAGTGCCTTAAAGGTAATCTTCCTAATTTGATACGATTTGTTCAAAATAGTTCCTTACTTTCCTACAGATTTCTTCTTCATCCATGAAGTATTTTAAAGTGTTACTTAATTTCAAGATAATTGATTTTTTTCTCAATGCATCTTTCTTATCACATTCTACTTTAATCTTTTAGTCAAAATACATATTTGTGCTATTTTCATCTTCTGTTATCTATTGAGATATTCTTGATGGCTCTGAATATGGTGAACCTTGGTTAAATGGCATTATGAATTTGAGAAGGATTCTGCAGTTTTTAGTGGAAAGTTTTATGGTGTCAATTAAATCATGTTGGCTGATGCAATAATTTAGTTCTATATCTATACTGATTATTTTCTTTATTTATGTATTCTCTCTTGAAAAAAGCTGAATTCTCATATTCATGTATTTCTTCCTTGATGTATAAGCTTTGTTCCATGCATTTTAAAGCTATTTATCTAGTGCCTATAATTAGTATTTATGTGCCTTAAGGGATTAACTACTTTTGTCATTATGAAATCTTTCTTCTTATTAGGTATGGTGGCACATGCCTGTAATGCCAGTGCTTGGCAGGCTGAGGCAATTGGATTGTGAGTACAAAGCCAGCCTAAGCTTCATAGCAAGACCCTTTCAAAGCAAGAATTCAAGGGAGGGGAGGAAGGGAGAGAGATAGGGAAGGATGGAGAAATAAAAAGAAATCTTTCTTCTTGGCTCTAATACTTATTGTCTTAAAAGCTCCACTATCTGAATACATGGATAGCCCTGTTTCCTTATAAATTGTACATACTAGGGGGTTTTTTTTCTTCCTTTTACTTTTAACCTATCTTTTTGTTTCTAAATTAGCATCTGTTTGGTTTTCTACCAAATTCTCTTGGTTTTCTACCTATTCAATTTCTCTTTTTTTTCTTGACATCACCATCACGATACTTTTTATACTGATTTTATGTATAATTAAGACTGCTTAATCTAATAAAACAGTAGTATCAAATACTATTAACTACTCAACAGTAACTGTAGTATTTCTTCTTTTGAGAATTGTTTGTTCATTCATTTCCCATGAGTCAGTTTCTTTCTTTCTTTTTGTCTTTATTTCTTTCTTTCTTTTTTTTGGTTTTTAGATATTGTATTTCTTGACATATTCTAGATTTTCTCTCTTTCTGTTGGCTTTCTGGTCCCTCTCATGATTCCTTCCTTCGATTCCTACAACAGGTTTCATAGATGTGAGGAATTGTTTCTGGACACTCAAATTTATACCACTGGCCTGAATGTGTAACCTTATGTCAATAATACTTTGTTTGAATTAATGTCGATTTTTAGTAAATTTTGAAACTTAGAATTATGAATCCTCCAAATTTGTCATTTTTTATATTAGCTTAGCTATTAAGGGCCCCTTGCAATTCAACAACAATTTTAGATTGACTTGCCCACTTCTGTGAGGAGGGAAGAAAAGTTTTGAAGGGAAGAGGAGAGGAAAACAAGATACAGTAAGGAGAAGAAAGAAAAAATATTGCATGTTTCTCTCATATATGGAACCTAGATTTAAATATATATAGATAGATATAGATATAGATATAAAGATATAAATATAGATATAGATGATATAAATATAGATACAGATACAGATATAGATATAGATGATATAGATATAGATTAGATGCTATAAATATATATAGAGAGATGATAGAGATAGAGATATAGATACAGATATAGATGATATATAGATATATATTTAAGCATAAATATATACATATGACATGAACCAAGATGAAGGTGTATTCTTCTCAAGAAAGGGAACTTGTTATGGGGTTGTGGGAGGATCAATGAAGGGTAATAAGAAGGTAAATATGAGCAAAGCACAAGGATATGTATATATGACACTATCCTGAAGAAACCATTATTTGAAACCCATTATTTTCTTTGGTAACTAATGAAATAAAATGAATCCCCTTTCTATTTCTGCCCCATTACTCTAAGAAGAATTACCAGTGTAAGCTGAATTTCAGTGGTAAAAGAGATCTTCCTTGTGTGCTTACAGATGTTAGGTAGAAAACCTTTCAGCCTTATCCAGGGTGTTTCACAAATAGCTAGTTGTCCATTTGATTAATGACTTAGCTAACATTCTCACAAGAGCTATTCAGGCTCGCACATTGTCACTGAACGCTCTTTTCTGAGCTAGTGTTTGATAGAGACTTCTTCGAATGGCATTCAAGATGGCCCTTTACCAGCCAGCCTCGGTCTTAACTTTCTGCCTTTACTGAACCAAGGTCACAAAAAACATAAAAGCCGAGGCTGTTTGGAACATAGATCCAGTTCTAGGAATGTGTGTGTCTTTGTACATTTTCTGGTGTACACAAGTGCATATACATGCCCTCACTTCCCAAAGAAACTCCTTACATTTTGCTCCCAGACTTTAGGATGTGTATTGAATATAAAAATAAAATATATGGCAAGTTTTTCATTTGCCTTATAATGGTTTTGGTCAATGTTTCTATGCCTTCTTCCCTTAGCAATTTCCAAGTTTAGCAAAGAAAAAGTGCCCTGCGTGCTCATCATTCAGGTGGCCCCTGATGAATTATCTCACTCTTCTGGAAATTATTCTAATGAAGCCATGGAAAGATCTCAGGTGGGAATCACTCATAGGTAATACAAACACATGACCTTGTTCTCATAAGATAGCAGAAGGCATCTGTCACAGAGCTACCATACATTTTCTGGATTTAATGTTTTTATATTTAAAATGCCCACTCCACTTCCCATTTCTATAGATCCCAAATGATGTTACCTAACCATATTTAGTAATCAAACTCATTCTGGGCTCATGTTCTTCTTTCTTTCGGATAACATAGACTTGAGTGCATTATATCCTCTCCAGCACATCCATCAAATAAACTCATTGTAACATGAGTTTGCAAGAGTTATTTCCCATCCTAGATTTACCCTGCTATCCCACCTGGTTTCTGTAGGGCCTGACAGAAATAGGAATTCTTTTAAAATTAATGAATAGGGATATTTAAGATAAAGGGCATTTTTCAACCTATGCAGCTCTTTCTCTAAGCATGTTTTAGTATCATTTAGAGAAATACATCTACAGAAAAGTGTGGGTCTACACTTCTCATCTTGGCCCCTATGCTCCTTTTCTGAGTCTCTACTTTGGTATTTTTCCAAGGATCACACTGAGACATTTTACCTGTTTTATGATGTGCTTATGATTTTATTTTTTAATGAGCTTAGCCACCAGGGCCTCCCAGAGAATGAAGACCTCATTTAAGGGATAAATTGTTACTTGCTTTAAGAACCTAAGAAAAATTTCCCTTCTGCTAGGTTTCTCCTCACTTCACTTCACCTAATTTGTTCAGTGAACGCTTATGTGCAAATATTATGTCCAAAGCACCACGAGGGAAGGGCAATACACAGCCTGGTAATAATGGCTAGTGAATTAATCTAATTGCTGAAGTATTAAAGTGTCCACAGCCACCTAAGGTGAGAGAATTGGTTTTAGTAGCTACTGTGACTAGAGTTCAAGTGACAGATAATTCCACCTCTTGAAAGAGAGCAAAGTAGATTGTGTTTGTATTTTTCAGGATGCAGTGAGAGAGCTGGGGCTCATCTAACCCTACCAACCAACTGTAGGCCAAGAGATGAAATTCTGGCAAGAGAGGAGCCACCACAGTCATACCGTGGAGGATCCATATGGAACTCCACAGAGAATGTCGGGATGAACAAGGGGCCCACAGCCACAGCCATTAAATCAACACAGGATAATCCAGTGAGACAGAAAACAACAATTTTCGACACAAAGACCCCTAAGCTCACAACATTAAAGCAGCCTTAATACTCACCCACCACGACTCAGGGACCTGAGCGGAAGAGGGGGTGGAAAGATTGTGAGAGCCGTGGTGGGGAGACTATCCAGAGGCATGGCACCCTTCAGTAACAACACACTTGGGCCAGGAGAACCTGGCTGAATACTAGGCTCTCCATGGTCCCCTGCCACAAGGACTGATCCAGACAACCCATGGAGGAGGTTATCCAGTGGATTGGGGAGGGGAGGTCAGTGGGTAATTGGGAATAACAACTCATTGTTTGCCCACTAAATATTGTAACTCATTATGGACAATAAATTTTTTTTAAAAAAAGAGAGCAAAGTAGCACCAGACTGATCCAGACTGCCCACAGAGGAGGATATCCAGCTGATTGGGGACACTGAAGAGGGAAATCAGGGAAGTGGGGATACCAACACATTATTTGCTCATTCAGTGTATCTAAATATGAATATTAAATATATAATTTATAAAAAAGAGAGCACTGCAGAGTGGTATGGGCCTTTAACAGAACAGTTTGGTCTACCCGAGGTGAGTGTAAATGTTAGCCTGAGCACTTTAGAAGAAATGCTAAGAGACTGGGTGTTTCTAAGAAGTTCTAGAGTCAAGGCTTCCTACAATTAAGGCTTTAGTTGCTGCATTTATCTCTTCATACCTGGTCTTGTGCATATGCCCTAAGTGAAGATTAGGCAAAAGGAAAACAGGCTCATCACAAAGTCCCATCCAGGGAGAGCTCCAGTCTACATTTGAAGCTTCTGCTTAAAAGAATGTAATCACCTGATAAAATGTCAGTCCCTACAATGTCTGAAGTTAGCTACCATATCCCAGCCCTCTCTATTTTTTTTAATCCTCAAAATAAAAGAAGCCTTATGTGTTGGGAGAGAAGTCATGTAACAGTATGGAGAGAAAAGTTACTGGCTGTCAGGCATATCCAATGGGAAGACGTTAAGTGCTCTCCCCAAAGAGCATCCGTGTGTGTCCTGGGGTGTATTGGCCCAAGTGTGTGCTCACCCCCTTTTTCAGGGGGAAGTGTGAAAGCAGAGAACAGAACCCTGCTTTCCCACTTTTTCTAGCAGCTTGACTTCTTCCTCATGTCTTCTCTCTTCCTTGCCTCAGTGACCCTGTAATGGATGAGGTTTATAACAGCCATAATGCCTTAGGTAATCGTCATTTTGATTAAGCTATAAACTTACCCATTGTGAGAAAAAGTCAGGCTTTCAAATCCTGCAGAGAGAACCCACCACAGGGCAAGGCAATTTACATTAAATAATTTACAGATACCCTGTGAGCAGATTGTCCCCTAAATATTTAAGATCCTCACAGAACAAATCATTCCCAGTTCAACTGGGCAAGTTGCCATCAAGACAATTGCTGACTCATCTGTGGTTTCTTAAAAGTCCTTGAGTTTCAGATTTCAGGCATAATCATAAGGTTGGCAAACAACATAGCTGACATTCTTGTCTTTTCCCTTCAAGGAAATGAACCTCATCTACAGATAATGGTGCATTCATTGAAATGTAGTTTCCAGCATATAATGTATGTTGCTATCTATCAAATACACTTTCAGAAAGAAAGCTTGAGGTGATTGTGCAATGCAGTGCAAATATCAGTTCATTAAAATACTTTCAAGGATGGTTGTTTTATCAAGTGTAGGGAGAATTACTTGATAAGTCACTCTTTCCAATAACATACCATCAGAATCATGTTTTTGAATGAATATCAAATACAAGCTACAAAGGTGGCATGTAAATAAAAACAAACATTGAAATTTAGGCTTTGAGTATGGATAAAAGTTGAAATAACTGTCCATTACAGGAAATGACAAGGCTACGAATTTTCATATGTCATCCTCCTCTCTAGTGTCCTGGCAAATGGAGTATGCCCATATACTAATTAGTAAGAAAAAGAAGTAATGAAAACGAACAAATATCCTTCAAATATACTCAACGCTGATGCTAGATTATCAACCAATCTTTATCCATGTTTGTTGCTATAATAGAATACGATAGGTTGAGTAATTGATAAACAATGGTAATTTATTGGCTTGTGGTTCTGGAGTTGGGAAGTCCACTAACATGGACAGGGTGAGAACCTGGTGGGGGAAGCGCAAATGAACAGAGGTCAAGTTCATAGCCCAAAGTACTTCTATACTCACTGTTGACCCATAGGTAGGAAGTGAACACTTAGAGCAGAAGAATCTCTCATCGGGCACCTCATCTCAGCCTTGTTGCTTTGGAGATTATGCTTCCAGTGTGTGAACATTTGGGGGACACACCTCTGCCCTTCACATTAGAGACAGCTGGGACTCCTATCCACACCTGGCCTCACTTCCGATTCAGTCAGAGTGGGGAATAAGAGATTATGAGAAATACTACCCAGGGGTGTTTCCTGCAAGAAAAGGAACACCATTCCTGGGTAAAGAAACAATACAATAAAATAAATCCTGTTTATTTTTTGTTTGTAAGTTGAATAGCTGAACCTAACAAGAGACCACTTTTCTTTTTCCTATGGAGAAAAGGCAGCAAAGGTACATTCGATTCAGAATTATAAACCCCAAAACTAACAATGTGAAACTGTTAAAGTGATGGAGATTTTTGTTTCATCTATTCCCTTGTCTCCTTTCCTAGCGATAATATTAACTGTGAAGCCCTTGTCTTCAAGAAGAAAGCAGAAGGTATTTAAGAATTTAGAGGATAAACTTCAATCTCAAAACTAATGTCCTTGCATATCTAATCTTAAAAACCTGAAATAAAAAAATATGAATTTTTAAGCACTATACGAGTGATTTACAAAGAGGCTACTAACAACAGAATCTAGCTAATTCAGAAATATGTATCTAAGCCGGGCGTGGTGGTGCACACCTTTAATCCCAGCACTCGGGAGGCAGAGGTAGGAGAATTGCCATGAGTTCAAGGCCACCCTGGGACTACAGAGTGAATTCCAGGTCAGCCTGGACTAGAGAGAGACCCTACCTTGAAAAACAAACAAACAAAAAAAGAAATATGTATCTAAGTTAACCTATAATGACCTCACTCTCTAATGGAGATTCTGTTTGTATTTTTCAGAATGCAGCAAGAGAGCTGTGGCTCCTCCAACCCTACCAACGAACCCCAGGCCAATAGCTGATATCCAGGCAAGAGTTGAGCAACCCCAGACCTACCGTAGAGGATCCATATGGAACCCTGCAGAGAATGGTGGGATAAACAAGAGAACTATTAACCACAGCCAATCAGTCAACACAGGATAAGCCAGACAGACACCAGCGATTTTCAACACAACCTAAAGCAGGGGAGACCCCTAAGACCTCAACAATAAAACAGCCTTAATACTCACCCACCATGACTCAGGGAAATGGGCAAAAGAGGGGGCAGAAAGATTGTAAGAGCCATGGTGGAGGAGAATATCCAGAGACATGGCCCCCTCAGTAACATCATACAAAGGGGAGTGGAACCAGGTTGACTCCTAGGCTGTCCATAACCCCCTACCCCATGGACTGATCCAGACTGCCTACGGGAGGAGGATACCCAGCTGATTGGGGACAGGGAGGAGGGAAATTGGGGAAATGGGGATACCAACTCATTATTTGCTCATTCAACATATTTAATTATGGATAATAAAAAAGAAAAAAAATCTATGAATTTTAAATCTTGCTATCTCACCCCTATGAAACAAGAAAAAAAAAAACAGCATCAGTTTAGTAGAAGAAAATACTCTGGAATCAGGTAGGAGCCTTTAAACAGAGCAGTTTGGACCACTAAATGCAAGTGTATGTGCAGCCTCAAGCTAGAACCTTTTTTTTTCTTAAGAATCTTTCTCTTTTTTAATATCTTATTTATTCATTTTCAAGCAGAGAGATATACAGAGAGAGAACAAGAGAGAGAGAGAGAGAGAAAGAGAGAGAGAGAGAGCACCAGAGCCACCACCTTGTGGGTCTGGCCTATGTGGGTCCTGGGGAATTGAACTGGGGGCCTTAGGCACTGGAGGCAAGTGCCTTAACCACTGAGCAATCTCTCCAGCCCTCAAGCTAGAACTTTTAAGAGACTAGAAACTTCATTTCATTTCTGCTGAGTTCTGGCACTAAAGCTTAATGTCATAACAACTTTTATTTTCTGTTCATATCCCTTTGGTTGTACCTGTGGAGAAAATAAATAATGCATTTGTGTGTTTGCTAACTTATTCTTTCTATAATGATTTTTAGGAAGCCCTCAGAATATAAGAGGAAAATGGCCTCCCTGAAGAATATGAAATAGAAGGCCCTGGGCAAGAAAAATTAAAGCCAAAAATAAATAAAGAAAGAAAATAAAGAAAAATTAAAGCCAGATAAGGACAGAGAAAAGACTCAGATTACCCTGGTAGCTCCTCTCTGCCTTCGTTAGGGTCAAGAGACAGCATCGGTGTCTATGTCCATGTGCTCAGCCTCTAACCCTCTGTCATAGTCAGCCACACGCCTCTGGGATCAATCTCCAAACCAGGCACAATTTGGGGGAGGAAAATATTTATTGAAATAACAGATCCAGGGGAAGTTCCAAAAATGAAGGAAAAGGCTGACCCCCTTTCACAAATCCAAGCAGAGAGACAGATGCCCAGCACCGCCAAAAGCAAGCAAGCACACTCTCACACCTTAACTCACAAAATAGAAGGATTTCCAGACTTCAGCTCTGGCTGCTCTTTGCATATGCATCCCTAGAATTTTGCATCCAATTTAGAAATACCTCAGGGCCAGACCCCAGGAGGCCAGGCCAAAGTGACACCTCCTCCAGCCAGAAGGCTGGAGACAATTCACAATCTTTAATAAATCTTTGATTCTATTGGGGGACATCTATTCAAACTACCACACCCTCTACTATTAAAGGCATCCAAAGTCAACCATAAAGTCAACCATGAGGCCAGAGTCTAATGACTTCACAGAAATCTAATGACTTTCTCTTTCTAAAGTAATCTCCTCTAAGTCCACTAGTGACATTAGATTTTTATCCTTATCTTTAATGTATGGATTCATGAATTAACCTCCTACATGAGTTTTGAAGCATATCCATATACAAACCATAGCCAGTTGGGCAGGAAGAAAAGCAAATGAGTGAAAAAATACATTGGTAGCAATCACTCTTTACAACTCGCTGTGTACAGGCATCAAGCATACCTCTGATTTTCTGCTGGGATCCTTTCCCTGATAATGTCTCAAGCAGATGAGTGTCCATCATGGTCATCTGTGGAGGTGATTATAATTTTTATCCCTGGGTTCTGTGTCAGACTGATACAGGTAGAATATCCAGAGATAGGCCCCAGGTATCTGTTTTCAAATGTCACTACTGGATGACTTTCATGTACAGTAAATTTCAATCAACTTTTACAATTTAATCATTCTGTATCTTATACTATTAAATACATCTTTTTTAATTTTGTTTTTCTTTTTAATTTAGAAACTTGACAATAATCATTAGCATCGTTAATTAAAAAAATCAGCCATTTAAGAAGATAATGTCCTTTGGTGATTCTATTTGTATTCTCCAGAAGGAAGCAAGAACCATGGACAACCTAATTCCACCAACAAGGCCTGGGATGATGTCTGACATCCAGGCAGGAGATGAACCACTCCTAACTCATTATCTAGGGCCCAAACAAAACCTTTGAGGAAGTGATGAGATGAGCAAGAGAGCTACCTCTACAGCAAGATAGGTAACCAATGAGACAGACACTGAGGATACCCAACATAGTCCAAAGCAGAAATCCAGAGACTCTTAAGATCACAACAGTAAAGCAAACTTAAAACTCACCTCCCATGACTCAGACAACATTGTGGAAGAGGGGGCAGAATGATTGTAAGAGCCATGGTGGGGGAGTATATCCAGAGACCTTGCCCCCCACCCTTAGCAACAACACACACAAATTAAATAAAACCCTGACTACTGCTTATACAATTCACAACCTTCTATCCCATGGACCATTCCAGCAATCCCACTGAGGAGGGCCCTCAGCAGACTGGGGACAGGGAAGAGGGAAATGGGGGTACCATCACAAGACTTGCTCATACAATGTATCTAATTATTAACAATAAATAATTTTAAAAAATTAAAAACTATAAAAAAAGAAAATAACAATAATAATCAACACTTCCAGAGAAAACAGTTGCTCTTACTCTTATTTGACTCTACTGGCAAACCCAGGTATACCCTGGATGTTGAGTCTCTCTTTAATGAATGACAAGTAAAAGGTAGTCGTGTGAGCTTCTTGGGAGGCTGTAGAGCAATCACGGTTCTACAGTTTATCCAGTATTCAGATGTCCTTGCAATGACCAGTACAGTTTCCTCTCAGGATTCAGTTGTTATTAATTTTTTTCCATTAAAAATAAACCTTTATCCCATAGTAATAGACTTGTCATGGTTTTTCCAACTTGTACTTGGCTTTGAGGTTTTTTTGTTTGTTTGTTTGTTGCTGTTGTTGTTGTTGTTTTTGAATAAACATCCAACTTGTAGGCTGCCTGCTCATCAATCTTGCTTTCTAGATATGGATATGGCTGTTATTCAGCACATTTCTGATTTAAATCCTTTAAGTTCTATTAATGTTTATAGCAATATCTTTCATTTCAAGGTACTTCAAGCTGGTTAACTTATTCACATTTTCTAGGAGCTTATAGTCTTCACTGGTGCCTGTCAGTTCCCCAGCCAGGGACTTAGCCATTTTGGAGAACATGTCCCAGCAAAGCTCACTGATGTCAGCATCAGCAGGCTCATTGGCGTCCTCATCTGTCACCACGCTGGGATGTCCTTAGCAGCCCTAAAAAGTATATCTTGATGTCTAACTGAAACATTGGAGGAGGGAGTTGTGATGCATGACATCATATGCATATGAAGGAGCCTCATTAGCTCAGGAATTAGTGCACTGGTCTCATTATGCATGTGATTGAGGTAAGTTTAAAATGTGAGTTTTCACCTTATTAATTTTATTGGTCACAGACTGCAAATTTAGTATTGGACATTTCCAGGAGTGAACTAGCTGTATGGTTTTGGTCTACATGTTTAAGGTACTGAAGCTTTGTTTTCCACACAGGCACTGAGGAGAAATTTTGCATTCCTCATTGAATCATGGTGAAAAACAAATGATAAGATATTTCAAGTGGACCCTGACATACTATCTCTGTAAATGTTAGCAGCCTATATTAATTATGGGAAAAATGGTACTAATCTTTTCATCTGCTTCTTCCTCATTATTACCCTTTTAATATAATAATATATTATTATAATCCAGTTTTCCAAATCTGTTTAAGAAAGCCACTTTAGGGCATCATAATAATAATATGATTGGGCTGGAGAGATTGCTCAGTGGTTAAGGCACTTGCCTCCAGTGCCAAAGGCTGAGTTCAATTCCCCAGGACCCACATAAGGCAGACCCACAAGGTGATGGCCCTGGTGCATTCTCTCTCTCTCTCTCTCTCTCTCATTCTGCTTGAAAATGAATAAATATTTTTTATAAAAATATGATTGATACATTGTGCAGAGATCATTGATTGATATATTGTCTCTTATAGAAGGCTATGACTCCAAAGAATAAAGCTCATCCCATCTCAGTGACTAGGAAATCTTATTAGAGGGCACATACTGACCATCATTATGAAATAGAGCCCAATTTCTGCATTCTTACAAAATTCCCAGAAGTTACTAATGCTGTGGTTTTTATTCTCTGGTCTCCTAGGGAATCAATTAATTTCCAAAGCACCAAAGTATATTCTTGGTCCATCTAATATTAAAGAAGTAGACTTTAAAACAAAACTGTTGCTTCTTTGAAATTGGACCTCATCTCTGGGAAATAGTTAGAATTGCCAGATGGTCCCTAATACACAGATGAGTGACAAAGAAAAAGCTATAAGAAGGGTTAGTGTCATGACAGATAGGAGACAGGCACAGAAAAGGGAGACGGAGTTACACCAAGGACAGCACCCACACCCAGAACTCACACAACCCTCTTTCCTGTGTACAGATTCATCGTAGCTTCTCCATCACATGTTCAAGTCCAAAGAGTAGAATTCACACCTTTTTCACAGCATCTTAAAATCACACACTAAAGAGTAATGGATGGCTTCAGAGAAACTACACTAATCCCTTCAGTACCTGGGAGATAAAGTCTACCTACCTTTTGCTTGCCTTCTTATATCATGATAGTTTAACCCACTAACAGATAGAAAGGGTGGGTCTCAATGTACATGGGTTCATAAATACTAACCCCGATGACTATGATTTTAGAGGTTTAATAAAAATAAGGAAATTGATGTAAAGTCCCTTCACATGCCTAAAAAGAAAAAGAATTCAGAATCAAACGCTCAGGCTGATATACTTCCTTTCTGAGACATGATTTTGCTGACATCCCCAATCATAGATTAACCAGTGATCGTTAATCCTAATCAGTGGTTAATCTGTTCCTCTGCTCAAATATTCCAGTTATTCTAATATCTGCCCCCTTCAAAACATGCTAAAGGATTTACCTTGTAATTTCTAGAAGCCAGGAGAATGAAGTTCACACATTATTGCAGTTAGTTTCTTGTTGCTGTCCAAAGAACCCAACCAAAAGCAGCTCTTGGAGGAAAAGGGGTTATATTGGTTTACAGACACAAGGGGAAACTCCATGATGGCAGGGAAAACGATGGCATGAGTAGAAGCTGGCCAATATCAGGTGGACAACAGCAACAGGAGAGTGTGGCAAACACTGGAGAAGGAGAAGAAGAAGCTGGTTATAACACCCATAAGCTTGCCCCCAACAACACAGCTCCGACAAGGTTCCAATTCCAAAACTGTCATCAGCTGGGGATGTAGCATTCAGAACACATAAGTTTATGGCGGACATCTGGATCAAACCACCACACCAATGCTGCCTGCCAAACAGCATGCTTTCCCTGCTTTCTTCAAGATCAGAAGAGACTATAATGCATGTGTCAAGGAGCAAAGTGTCCAGGGTTGAATAAAACAGCCCAAGCACCTCCTCAATAGTAAAGTGACTTTGATTGCTGCCTCACCTCCAAGCACTTTACTTCCCCATTGATAAAACAACAATAATGTTAACGCCCCAATCTTAGTGTCCCTGAGTATGCCAAGCTTGCTAATGAAATAATATCCACCGCACAAGGACAAAGCCAGTCATTGATCGAGTCAAGAATATATTGACTGGAATGTCACTGTAGGGAGATGATGTAGGAGAGAAGTCACCATCTCATTGAAGCGTCCCAGGGTTATTTATAAGGGATTTATCAGTGTTCATGAACTGCTCCAAAATCCAATATGGCTAAAACATTTTTGTTTTCCTTATCTGAGTTGTAGCTACCATTAAAGACAAACGCCAAACGCCTCTGGATTTAGTGATCTCCACCCTTCATGGCTATATAGATTATTACTTAAAAATGTTTTACTCTCTCTCTCAAATAAATAAGTAAAATATTTTTTAAAAAGAGAGAGAATGGGGAGAAAGACAGAAGGAAAATAGTTACTAGGTACCAATATATAGTGATCTTCCAAACTACCTTATTTTCATTTATGTCCATAACTCTTTTTTTGATAGATGTTCTAGCATTGACCTTTCCATGCTGGGTCCAAACATTCATCCAGAAGCAGTTTATGGAAGTTTCAAGGGGAAGCTTCATCAGGGTGGGGGAAATTCGGCCAGAGCAGACCGCCAGCCAGGCATCCTGTTTGCACAGCTTCATGAAGGAAGTAGTCTGAGTGAGCTGGCTAGCCAAGGCAAGTTGAGCTGGATTATAAAATGCCTAGGCCCACCCCCCAGTGACACACAGGCACTTCCTACAGAAAGGTCTCATCTCCCTATGGCTCTATCAGTGGGGGGTTCAAATGAGGCTTAGGCACAGACACATCAGGCTATGGGGCACATTTTCCATACAAACCATTACAGATGCTAACAGACTTCCTTCCACCCTTCCTTCTTTCCTTGTTGGTGAATCTTCTTTTTATCTTTGTATCTTTATCTTCCTTATTCAGAGGACTACAGAGGGTATAAGCAATACCACTCAAGACCAGGAGGCACTAATATATGTATTATATATGTATGTATATATATGTATATATATAGTATAGTATATGTATAGTATAGTATATACTATATATATACTAATATATATGCTATATATATGCATATATATAGTATAGTATATATAGTATAGTATAGTATATACTATATATATATGTATATATATGTATATATATGTATATATAGTATAGTATATATAGTATATGCTATATATACTATATATATACTAATATATATAGTATATATATATGTATATATACATATATGTGTGTGTGTGTGTGCTTTCGTGTGTGTGTGCATAAAGCATGGAAAACTTTCAAAGGCCAATCTCTGTTTACCAGCTCACACTACATACTGAATAAAGACCCAACTATGTGTCTCACTTAAATGTTCCTATAGGATTCAAAAAGAAACTACACTTTTTACTTGCAGATATGTACAAACATAGAAATTAGAAATGTTCATATAATTAGGTAGCCTGTGATGCTTCCATAGTGTAATATTTAGATCAGTTTAAATATATCAATCTCCTTAATCACGTGTCATTTTTTCATCATAGAAACGTTGAAATTCCTTTTTTTCTTGCCCCTTAGAGATATAAAGCATATAATTGCTAACTGTGTCTATTCATCTATAAATGTCCTTACCTTCCAGGCCCCAGGTGATCAGTTTTTTGTTTTGTTTTGTTTTTTTAAGGAAGAATTAACAAGGACTCTAAAGAATGTTCTGAGAGATGATGGTCTTTAAAGAAGATTTTGTTACCAAACACAACAAAATTCAGAAAGAGTCAGGAAAAATATTTTCAATGACAAGATTAGATAGGAATGTCTTTTAACTGGAAGTGAGTTTTGTCCAGGGAATGTGCTAATTGGCCCAAGAGTGTGACTAGCCCATAACTACACTTGATGTAGGAAGACCTAGGGCCTCACCCTTCAACCTCCCCAGAGTGTGAACATGAATCTTCCTGACATAATGGCACAGCCAATTAACTTACCACTCCATCTATGAAATGTGATGATGCAGCCTAGGACAGAAGGAAGGTAGTTAGCCTTCATCTCCTGTGTCAGGTAGAGTTTGTCACCTGCCGTATTGTAGCTAATAAGGCCCACTATCCAATTAAGTCCAGCTGTTCTAATTTCACAAATTAGACTAAACTCAAAGACGTTATGATGCGTCCCTAGTCATAGAAGTCACAGGTCAATGTCGAAATGCAAATTTCTCTAGCCTAAGAGTGCTGACTCTTTTTCACTAGATCATTGAATCAAATAAGACCTGTGGCATTTCACATAACAGTAGGACAGTTTGGATTTGATATTTAAAGTCATGTACTTTCTGGGCCAAAGATAAATGGCTTTGAAGCATTTATCTACACAGACCAACTTGCCCATTTAAGTAGTCAAGAGCTCACATTTGGAGGAGCTACAGGAATAATCTGAAACCTAGGAATTTTCTCTAGATTAGAACTTCCCTCTAGTCACTTCTTTATGATATTTACCATGTCCTCCTACCACCTAAGTTACTATTTGTGTGATTTTTCATCCTTCACATCAATTTATTTTTACCTTAAATTATTCTTCTTATTATTTTTCCCTTTAGATCTGGCTTCTTACACTTAGTTTCATGTTATTGAATACACTCATTAGCATTCCATTTAATTGCTGAATAATATTATTTATTGCATTATATGGAGATACCATGGGCTCTAATGCCCTCATCTTTTGATGAGCGTTTCAGTTGTTTCAATTTGTGGCTATTATTATATTAATAATATTAAGTACTAATATAATTTAATAATTATTATTATTTATTAATATTATTATAGTAATATTAGGCTACTAGGAACATTTGTGTGCAAATTGTTTGTGTTTGTTTGTTTCATTGCTTTTGGGTATTTGCCTCAGACTAGAATAGGTGAAATGATTAAGGTTTGAACAGTACATGGGATTTTAAAATCTATTTTAAATTAAGTTTTTGAAGCCCTTAATTAAATCATTTGGAAAATAAAAGCACAGACTGCCCTGATTTATGATGGTTTGACTCAGGACAATGAGAATGTGATATACATGAAGCAGAAAGCATATTGATTTCTTTGATCTTGTCCCGAGCTGGACTGTGTGGTATGAGACTCCTAAGATGCTAAGTATCGGCTTCAAGGGGCCAGTGGTTCAGGAGAGTGAGGATAAGGAGTGAGGATCCTCTCTCCTCTCCTCAGTTGCTAACCTCTGATGTTTGATAGGTTAGGCTCATAACAAGCTTTCTCTACATACGATATTCAGAATGGTGTATCAAGACATAATTGCATCATAAATAGAAGAATGCATGGGATATTTTCTCTCAATCTACTAATGGAAAAACTAGTGAGGCAATTTCTTCTCTATTTACAACACAGGTATGTCCCAAAGCAGAAGTGATACGATGATAGGTTAACAGAGAATAAGGATCCTAGGTTCTACCACCAACAGGATAAATACCTCTAGATAAATGACTACCTGTTAGCATCAAAATGGGTTGAACTTGGAAAATGAAGGAGTTAGAATTTTCATTGTCTAGCATCCTTCCTCACTTTAACATGCTGTAATTTTATAAACAGATGTGGAAGCATTTTGAAAAGTGAGAAGCAGTTTTAAAATATGAGCCATCATTAGCACATCTTGCCTCCTTGCTGAGACATGGCTGTGTCCTGCGGGGAAAACGCATCAGTGGTCCATCTTCAGGAAAAGTATGCCAAATCAGAGCACTTTCTCAAAAACGAGACTATTCTCAGGCAATTCTCAGGTGCTTGCAGGCCCTCACAGAAGATGGAAGAACATGTTTATTTTTCTCCCTACAATTCCATTTTCTTGAACAAAGAAAAACTACTAGGAGGGGGACTCTCTATGCAATATTTATAGTACTTTCCTGGCAACATAAATGGCTTTGAAAAGAAACATTGAGTAATGTTCTCAACTACAAGTAACTACGGTCATGATGAATTTGTCCCACAAAGCACTACACTTCAGGGTTGGGGAAACATGGTACTCTAGCACAGAAAAACACTTAAGGTCATGGTTAACTGTGTGATGAGCACAGAAGACATACATTAATCAAAATCGGTCTTATTGATTTGGGAATCTCAAGTAGTCCAATTAGCTGAGTATTCCCAGTTCACATAAGCAATGAGATATACTATTGCTATATAGCACCACACCCCCTTTTTAAAGGGTATTATTTCCTGTTCCTCGTGGTTTTGTGGGTTGTCTGGATCACTTGGGCTGTTCCAATTCAGGATCCTCTATGAGATGGTATATAGCTAAAGTTGGAGTTAGCATAATGTTCCTTAGCCAAGGTGAGCTAAGGAATATGGAGAGACATCCTCTCAGTCTCTGTTTTAATATTCTACTGTGCTGGGACCAAGAGCCTCATGCATGCTAGGTAAGCATTCTGCCACTGAACTATATTCCTGGTTTAATATTGCAATACTTTAATTCTGTATAATTTGTTTCTGATCAGTTTTTACACTTAGCATTTGCATATATATATATATATATATATATATATATATATATATATATATATTCACATGATTTATTTTCAAGACACTCCTCTTAAATAATTAAATTAAATAATTAAGGATGAGAAAGCTGATTCAATTATATTAACTGCCTTCATCAACATGGCTATGTGCTATGGGAAAATCCATACATTCGGTCAGTATCCTTCCCATTAAGCTGTGTGACTTTTCTGATAATAAGAAATTGTAGTCCAATACTGAAACATTTGTTGATAAAATTCTTTCTCTTTCTGTACCCAAACTGCCTCCTATTAATGTGCAACAGTTGGTTTTTACACAGCCTTCTACAACCAATAGTATATCACGTTTATCTTCTATCGGAGAGCTTTGCAAATGATAAAAGACTCACTTGTTTTCCAAGATTTCACCTTTGTTTTTTGGTCATCTTTGTATCCTTGTCCTATAAGTTTTGATCAAACTATTTGAAATATTTACATTTATTCATTCATTTATTTGTGTCTTCATGCATTAGATTTTTGTAGTCAAAGACAGTATTGTTATTTTTCAGAAAGAATCATTTTACCTCCCCACATTTTATTCTCTCCTTTCAAGGTGATACAATGAGAGCCAGGTATAACCTTGCAAGCACCTCAGCATAGCAATACCAAAGAGGATTTTTTTACATTAAGAATCCTGGAGTTTACACAGGAACTGTTATGTAGTTACTATCCTTCCCTCCAAAGAGATAGCTAAACCTTTGCTTTTCTCTCTAATGGTTTATAATCTTTTGAATCATAAACACTGGTACTAGGAACTTAACTCCTTTTGAAATATAAAATCATACCCACTGAAGATGAGTATCTTAAGATTTCTGAAGGTTGCAATCTGTTCCAACACTCTGCAAAATCAAGTGTAACTTTTTTTAACTTAGTTTTCCTTTCTTGGGTTATAATTATGCAAAAATATGAAAGCGTTTTCTCAGGGATCCAAGTTAGTATGTTGAAAGATTGTCTTCATCCCACCAATCACCTCATGCTACACAATCCATGTACTTCTTTTGCATTAAGTAATACACAGATGCTACAGAATCTTCAGTCCCTTCTATACAAATTGTTACTTCGGCTTTGGGTTTATGTTGTGATCGAAATCTTCAGTTGGTATCTCCATGAATATGTTGTAAAGGCACCTACAATCCAATATTTCCCTCCATAAACCATCCACCTTTCCTCATCCATTCTACAAGCCCCCTTCTGCTTGTTCATCTTAAAATGTGAATGATCAACTTATAACATTGTCCAAGAAGAAAGTAAAAGCCCATGAAAACAATGAGACAGATAAAATTACACATGACAGACACAAAACGGACACTTATCCTGTGGATAATGGATGGTACTATAGGGAAACATAAACAAATGAGATGTAAAATAATAACAAAAAGTGAAATTGAAGAGTTAAAGAATGAGCTGAGCCCACAAAAGAGAATTTCTCAGGTGCCAGATAAAATGCTTAAGAAGAAAACAACATTTAGAATTACTTTGATTTTTAAAAAAAGACCTCAATTTCAAGCATTAAAAAAAGTAAATACTTCTTACACATAGACCCTAAAGATTAACCTACATTCCAGCTGTATATGTTTTGTTTACATAAAATAGGAGCAGACATCTGATCTGGAAGTGGCAGAGGCTAGACAGCATGTGTACCATTCTTTGGGAGCAAGAGCATGGCACTGGGCAGGGCACAGTCAAAACTCCATGTTAATATAAATGAAGGAATAAGTTCATGAGGCAGATTGCATTTAGAGAATCATGGAATGAATCAGAAGGCATAACTAGGAAAATTCTAGAAATTCCTCTTTGTACCCCTTCCTCTCTACACAATGTACAGTCTATCTGAAATGGAATAGAATTTTAGTCAGGTAGAGAGAAATGCAGGTAGATAAATAGATTAGATAGATCAGGTAGATAGATAGAGATAAGTAGACAGATGACAGATATAATAGATCTGGAAAAGTAAAGAAAAAAAGTTATGAGACAATGTATAGAAACTCAAAGTGTGGTTTGACAATCAAGTTAAAAATGCTGACACATGGGCTGGAGAGATGGCTCAGCGGTTAAGGCACTTGCCTCCAGTGCCTAAGGCCCCGGGTTCAATTCCCCAGGTTCCACATAAACCAGACCCACAAGGTGGTGGCCCTGGTGTTCTCTCTTTCTCTCTCTCCCCTCTCTCTCTCTCTCTCTCTCTCTCTCTCTCTCTCTCTCTCTCTCTCTCTCTCTCTCTCTCTCTCTCCTTGAAAATGAATAAATAAAATATTTAAAAAAAAAAAAAAAAATGCTGACACATCTTAAACTCTAATAACCTTTGCAACCCTGAAAACTTGATTTTACAGTTTGTGAGAACTATATTTGAGATTTAAACAAAAAATTTCTGCTCATAAAATTTCTCCTGTCCATTTGTGGTCCAAATAAGTAATTTCTATTTGTAATATCAGTCCATCTATTTAACCAGGATAGTGTAGAAGAAAAAAAAATAAAGCAATTTGATAATTAAAAAAAAAACCTCATTAGCATTATGTGGATAAGTCCCGAAGAAACATCCTTATAAGAATGTATCCTTTCTCAACAACTGTAACATTTTTGCAGTAAAGATTTCTTTCCTGGGGAAACTTGTGCAAGAGAATTTGTGCAGAGAGTTTCTCACCCATAGAAAGTTACCTCTGCAGTGATGGGAATGCAGAGAGACAGCAGCGTGTAGACACAACTCTGTAAAAGCATTTTCTCTCTCAGAGATCCAAAAGTTTCTATGAAGCTGCTGTAGCTTCCCCTCTAAGAAGATAATTGCTAACTTGTCAATATAACACTACCATGATCAAAAACAAAAATCACACAGTAGAGGAAACAGGGCAATCCAAAATAAAACAAAGTAAGGAATGAAAAAAATATATTTCATAGGGGAAAATGACAAGGTAATTTCTTTTTCATTTTCCATTAAATTCAACTTCTTGAAGTTCAGAACTCTCCTATGTAGAATTAAACCATTATAATTTAATCTAGAAACAGTTTTGTGCTGAGTGAATATTTTAGGACTCACCCATCACTGATGTTTACGTATAACATAGATCAAGAGAGACGTTTCCTCATCTGGAAATAAAAAAGCTCCACTTCTCTCCTACTGGGGTTCTGGTTGAGAAAGGAGACAGGCATAATCATCCTGTGGTAATAAGGTCACTTCTGTACATTGTCAATAAAGACTACACAGAAGGTGCTGGCCACCCTCTCTATACTCATCAGTCATAAGAGGATTATCTATCCCCATGTCCACAAAAAATAAGAACCTTAATTTCTCCAGCCACTTGATAATTATAGCAGATAGCCAACCTCCTATTACTGAAGTGGTATTAATAATAATAATAATAATAATAATAATAATAATAATAATAAACCCTCACCCTAAAGATAGATTTAAATCAGATCTAGAGTTATAACAAACATCCAAGTTTCAATAATGTATGTATGCAATGGAATTCTTTTCAGTCATAAAAAAAGAATTGATGTTGCTTACAGGAAAACAGATACAGGTAGAGATAATCATATTGAGCAAATTAACTCAGCCTCTCAAAGGCAAATAGCATACGTTTTCTCTCATTTGTGAATCCTAGATTTTATACAGATACATACAATCCTGTGTGCATAAGACCGGAAAGCTGAAGGAAAACCATTTACCAGGACAGAGGTAACCCACAGGAGA
>PVHP010006065.1:0-62100 GCA_004024765.1 Zapus hudsonius
GACCTTTTGGTGAACTTAGAGCTCACTGATTCAGCTGAACCAGCTTGCCTGGAGGCCCCACTGTCTCTGCCTTCCCAGTTCTGGGATTACAGAAACATGCCACCATGCCTGGTATTTACTTGGGTGCTAAAGATCTGAATTCAGGTCCTCGTGCTTCTGTGGCAAGCACTTTTCCCACTGAGCCATCTCCCAGCCCCCACCTACACCTTCAGAGACAGTCTTACTGGCCTGGGGTTTACCCACTAGACTAGATTGGTTGGCCTACAAGCTCAGCCTCCCTGGTGATGGGATTATGGACGTGCACCAGCACACCTGGCACTTCTACATGGGTTCTGGGGCTTGAACTCAGGTCTTCATGCTTGCAAAGCAAGCTATCTCCCCAGCCTCTTGTTTAATAACTTTTACAACTCAAATGATGAAAAGATATATGCAAGATTTTTCCATCTCCATCTGGTATGAATGAAGGCTGCCATAGGGTGACAGCTCAAGGTCACTTTCAGAAGCCCAGGATCTGTCTGGGTGGTGAGGGCCAGTCCTGCCCCACAAAGATGACCATAGCTAGCTGGGCATGATTGGTGCACACCTTTAATCCCAGCACTAGGGAGGCAGAGATAGGAGGATCGCCATGAGTTCGATGCCAGCCTGAGACGACATAGTGAATTCCAGGTCAGCCTGGGCCAGAGTGAGACCCTACCTTGAAAAACCAAGAGAGAAAACAAGCAAACAAAGGTGACCACAGCTGAGTTCTGACACCCTCATTGGGCCTTTGTGATGGTAGACAGTCCCCTTGAGAAGAAAGCAGAGTTAGTGTGCCATCCACCAGCTCCCTGGGTGGACCTTTATGGAGCTTTAAAACACAGCCTCTGATATGTGGGCAAACCACGCTGGGTGAACGCCTCTGCTGGAGGTCTTAATTACCTGCTCAGAACAAGAGACACATCTAAGATGTGTGGAGCTGCTTGTGTAAAGTGGTTTATTTCCCGGAGCGGGGTGCAGAGCAAGGAGGGCCATATGGCCCAGCAGTGGAACAGCTGTCTCTGGAGTAGGTGCGCTCTGGGAGCTCCCACCATCTGGGTGAATTATGAGACTTGACGATTTTCCTGCATATGATGCAGCAACTTGCCACGCAGCAGTCAAGTGGGTCTGTGATGGAGAGCCATGGACCTTCCCTCTGCTCTCTGCCCACTACACAGCCAGCCCTCCCTAGATGCCAGGGCCAACTCCTGAGCCCTTCTCCCCTGGTCACAGCTTGACTCTGAGGTCACCTGAGCAAGAGGGCCTGCCAGCTCCCTGGGGATTCCACAGCCTCTGCCCAGTAAGGAAAGCTTTCACTTCCTCCAGAAAATGCACATGTCATTCCTTTAATCCAGCCTCCTCCTGCCTCTTGGCAGGCTGGGGAATCTACTTGAAGACTGCTTCGTGCTTTGGGGCTGTTATATTTTCTCTGCTCTATGATCTGTGTTAGGTTAAAAGGGCCAGAGATGCTTTCCTTCCCACGGAAGATAACTCAACCCGGACAGGCTCCCTCCGGGAGAATTAAAGGTGATGAGGGACTTCTGCTTGGCTGTGACTGTTAATATCATTTCCCCAAAGTAGCCTCTTCCTTTCCGCCTCCTCAGCTGGCTGGAATGATGAATTTATGCCCTTCTCACTCCAAATGATAACTTTTTCTTGGACTGTTGAACTTCAACCCTAGTTCTCGGGAAACCCAGGCAGGAGGGTCGCCCAGATCACAGGGAGCACTGGCCATCCAAAGAAGCAAGGGAGTCAGGTGATGTGGCCTGGATCTTATTATGGAAGTTCATGGGTCTGGGGGTGGGATTCAGTTGGTAGGGTGCTGGCCTAGTTTATGCAAAGCCCTGAGTTCAATTCCCAGCACTGCATAAACCAGGCATGGTGGTACAGGCCTGTAAACCTCAGCATTCAGGAGATGAGGCAAGAGATCAGAAGTTCAAAGTCATCGTTAGTTGAAGGCGGCCGGGGCTCCAGAATTTGTTCTTTTGTGTTTTTTTCTTTGTATCTGTATGGGTAATGTACATGTTTGTTCATATGTGTGCAGGCACATGCGTGTGACAGGGTCTCACATCACCAAGTAAGCTAGACTGGCTGGCCAACAATCTCTAGGGCTTCTTTTGTCTCTTCCTCGCCAGTGCTGGGATTTCCACACACTCAACACGTTTACACATACACTAGAGACGGAACCCAGGTCCTCTGCTTATGAGGCAAGCCCTTTATCCAAAGCGCTATTGCCCCAACTCTGCCCACAACTTTTTGATATTAAAATTAAGCATTCTAACATAATACAAAGATATGTTAATTTCCTGGGCATGGTGGCTCACATCTTTACTCCCAGTTCTCAGGAAGTTTAGGCAGCAGAATCGCCCATGAGTTCGACTAGGCTGTGCTACAGAGTGAGACCTGTCTCAAAGACAAAACAAAGCAAAAAAAACAAAAAACAAAAACAAAGATGAAACAAAGCAAAAAGGAAATGCTTTACGGTAAGTTCAGTCATTCCCAGTTCCCAGATGAGGAAACAAAGCCGAGGTCTGGTAAGTAGCCAGAGCACTTTAGCTGCAAGTTGAAGGAAAGAGAACTTGCCCAAGGTTTGTCTAGCTTCCCTGTGGCCACCCTCACTTTCTCCTCCAAAGACTTTTCCTTTTCCTTGAAAATTGTCCCTCATGCCACTGAGGGGACTATGGACCAGGCCACGGGGCGCTGGTGCCAATTCCCAAGAGGGCCACCTCCATCTTCCCCCCCTTCAGTCCACCCTCATTCTCTTTTTCCTCAGTCTCCTCTGAACAGAGGCTACAAGAGCTAGGAGGGGTACCTGGGAGATACCTCCGGTGGTGACTATCCAGCACCCCAGGCTGCACTTATAGTGTGACACCATGCTCAGCTGGTGGAAACAGGAGCATGCAGGGGGTGGTGGGGAGTAGGGAACCCCCATTTATGAGCAGGGATGCAGTCTGCCCTTAGCAAGGCTGTGTGCACAGAGCTAAGGCCAAAGTCCAAACAGTAGCAGAGCTCCAGACCTTGCATGGGTGCTGGGTGTCAATCAAGAGATGGGGGCTGGACCTTACTCCTTCTTCACATCCACACTTTCTCAGGGTGAGATGGGACCCTGCAGGTCAGCAACACTGGGATTTCCCTTCTGGATGCTGACTTCTCTCTGGGGCTCATTCACACCCTGATATGTGAGCTGGACACAGAGGCCTGGATGCTACAACACCCTCAAAGATGATGGTTCAGACCCACCCAGCCTGATTTTAGTAGTTGACGGGGAGCTCACTGTCTTGAAGGGAGCCCAGGTGGGGTTGGACTGCTCTCAGGAGAAACCTTTTGTTTTGTTTTTTGAGGCAGGGTCTCACTCTAGCCCATGCTGACCTGGAACTCACTCTGTAGCTCCAGACTGAACTCACTGTGATCCTCTTACCTCAGCCTCCTGAGTGCTGGGATCCAAGGTTTGTGCCACCATTTCTGGCTTGGAGAAATATTTTATTTTGGTCC
Source organism: Zapus hudsonius (assembly GCA_004024765.1). Classification (NCBI taxonomy): domain Eukaryota; kingdom Metazoa; phylum Chordata; class Mammalia; order Rodentia; family Dipodidae; genus Zapus; species Zapus hudsonius. Next base: position 3,508 of record PVHP010006065.1, read on the forward strand.
CACAATAAGTCTCTGTCTTCCACATAACAGTTCTTCAGATATGTAAAGGGCAGTCTCTCTTCTCTCTGAAGAATATTTGCTTTTCCAGGCTAAATACCCTTGATTGACTTTCAAGTACCTCTTATGTTCCAGGCTCTGAGATAAATGCTCGGTAGAGAGGAGTTCCTAAAACAGACATATTCCTTCACCCAGGGAGTTCAGAGTCCTACCAGTGAGCACTCCGAGGCCCGACTACCTTCTTCTTGAATATAGAAAGGGCTGCATGTCTAGCTGTATCAGGACGGAAGATGGCTTTGATGTTCATACTTTTTTGTGTGTGGTGCACATGCCTGTGGGTACATGGGTAGGCACATGTATGTATGTGCATATGGGTATATGTGCACATCCATTCATGTATACGTGGGGGTCAGAGGTCGACACTGGGTATTTTCCTAAATCTCTCTCCATCTTGCATGTTTCAAAAAATATTATATCTATCTACAAGCAGAGAGAGACAGAGGAAAAGAAAATGGGCACGCCAAGGCATCCAGCCATTGCAAAGGAACTCCAGATGCATGCGTCATCACTTTGTGCATCTGGTTTTATGTAGGTACTGGGGAATTGAACCTGGGAACTTAGGCTTTGCAGGCAAGAGCCTTAACTGCTGAGCCATCTCTCCAGGTTACATCAAACATTAAGATTGACCTCTGTCCTCCACAAGCATATGTGTACATGCATCTGCACACACATGTGCCCACACACATATGAACATGCTTCCACACTCATGCACGCATGTACGTGCGCGTGCACATGCACACACACACACACAGAGGAATCAGCAGCAAAGGGGGTGCAGCTTGAATACTCCTAGCCTCCCTTCCTGGAGGTATTACTGGGTTACCTGCATCTTTTCAGAGCTGTTCTGCATGCATTTAAAGACCTCTATATGCATGGCCTTCCCCTCTGATTTCTCACAGAGGGTTTCGTGTGCTGAAATCTGTTCTCTACCACTTCTGCACTGGGTTTATAGCTGAGATCCATCATACAGGCACCCTCAGGTTCCTTGTGACTTTGTGGCCACACTGATCCCACTCTGATTCACACTTTCTATTTCAAGTGGACAGTTTGTCCCCAGGCTTCTGTTACTGTCTCTGGTGCTGTGGCACATGACCTGCACACTCACCACAAGCTCAAGTTCAAGTGTGTTGAGGCAGTGTTTTTCCCATAGACGCAGAGACAGACAGGTACGTGGGTGAAATGGGAGGAGCGTCCCCACTCTTATCTCCCCAGCTATTTCTCCACTCAGCTTTGATGAGCCTGTGAGGCTTCACGCCACCTCCCTGGGGACCCCTCCTCTGCTGAGGAGCCTTTCCTGCCCCCTCAGCCCATGTGCAAGCCTTGTCCCCTTACCAGGCTGTTCTGCAGCCGGAGAGGTTATTTGGAAGTGAGGGGTCCCCCCCCCCCAACTCGACACCCTGGCTTTGATCCTGCTTTGCCAGTTAGAAGCTGAGCGACACACACTAATTTAAAAGTTATTTTTAAATAATGTTAAGGGGCTGGAGAAATTGTTCAGTGGTTAAGACACTTGCTTGCAAAGCCTGAAAGCCCAGTATCCATGTAAAGCCAGATGCACAAAGTGATGCATACGTGTGGAGTTGGTTGTTTTTTTTCCCAATGGCAAGAAGCCCTGGTGTGCCCATTCTCTGTGTGTGCCTCTCTCCCCCTCTCTGTGCTTGCAAATAAATATTTAAAAAAATAATGTTAAAGTACTCAACATCTTAATGTTATTTGACATATAAGGAGACACTGAGATTGGCCCTGGGTCAGTTTTTAGAATGAACTTAAAGAAGTTCTAGGCAGCACCAGTCATTTCCAGTTCATAAGTGGGCAGGCCACAAGCTCGCCGAGCACCCCCTCGTCCTCCTACAGTGCTTAGGCTGGGGGAGCTGCATCTCCAACACAGGCCTCTGACTCATAGGCCAGGGTGGGTGGGAAAGTTTCCTTTCAGAGCTGTGTAAGTTCCTGAAAGGCAGGGTATTCCTAAACACAACTCCATGAGAAGCAAACACAGCTGGTACTGATGAAGACTTGTTCATGAAATCACAAACTCCCAGACAGTGAACTTACTGGAACTTACTGGAAGGAAAGGTGCCCTGGGATTCAGGGTCCCCCTATCCACTTTGAGGTTCATTTATTTGTGTATATGTTTGTGGTGGTTATTATGTGTGGGTTTTTAACATATTTATTTGCAGGGAGAGGGAGAGAGAGAGAGAGAATGGGTAGGTGGGCCAGGGCCTCTAGCCACTGGAGACCAACTTCAGATATATGTGCCACTTTGTTTATCTGGCTTTATGTGGATACTGGGGAATGGAACATGGGTCGTTAGGGATTGCAGGCAAGAGTCTTAACCTCTGAGCCATCTCTCTAGCCCAATGTGTATGTTTTTATTCATATGTGTGTGGTGCACTTGTGTGTGCATGCATGTATGTGGAGGCCATCATTCACCACCTTGTGTTTTTGAGGCAGGGTCTTGCTCTGCATCTAGAACTCATTAGACAAGCTAGCCAGTGAGCCCTAAGGATCCTCCTCTCTCTGCCTTTCCGGAGCAGGGATTACAGGTGTGCCCTGCCATGCTTGGCTTTTACCTGGTTTCTAAGGATCTGAATTCAGGTCTTCATGCTTGTACAGCAAGCACTTTACTGACTGAGCCATCTCCCCAGCCACTGCATTATTTTTATTAAAGCCCTAAATCAGGGATGCTAAGTAGCTCCTCTTAGAAAGGAGATTTAAAACCAGAGGGCTCACAGGCTGCTTGCTGCTAGGAATGCAACAATGACCGAACTCATAAGTTCCAGGGTGACCTTCATTGCATCTGGCAGTCAGGGCAGCAGCCAGGGGGCAGAGCCAGGACAGAGGCTGACACTGTCGTATATCCCAGCCACACCACACGTGTACCAAAGCTTTGGTTCCTGCAATTCTGTCTAGTGCCCACTTAAGGTCTGTGTTAGAAGTCTCCTGAAGGCTCATCAGGCGGAATCAGAAGAACTGGGGGCCCCAGGCAGGAAAGAACGAACCCAGCACTACTATATGTAAGCTCTGGTTTCAGCTCACTGAAGCAAAGAGCTTTCTAGTAATCGGAGATGCCATGGTGGAGGCAGTGATATTGATTCATTCAGTTGTAAGTCCAACAGCTGTTTGAGAAGCTGCTTTCTGTTAGTGCTGAGCTGGACCTGAGGATATGACGAGAGAGCCACACTCTTCCAGAGTGTAGATAGTCAAGATCTAATCAGTGTCATGTCATGTGGTCTGTACTAGGATGGGGTAGGGTGGGTGCTCAGGGGTACCTGTCCACTGAGAGTGCCCATTGATGGCTTCCTAAAGTGGGACCTCAGTCAGCCAGGGGAGGATGAGGCAATAAGGTGACCAGCAGGTGCAAAGGCCCAGGGGTTGTTGATGGTGCTCCTTACTTGAAGGCAGACATGAAGTGAGACCAGAAAAGAGGGATTGCCTGTTGCTGACAGAAACTACTCAGTAGGGGCTGGAGAGATGGCTCAGTGGTTAAAGGCACTTGCTTGCAAAGCCTGACAGCCTGGGTTTGAATCCCCAGTGCCCACACAAAGTCACATGCACAAAGTATCGCATGCATGTAGAGTTCATTTGCAACAGGAGGTGGGCCTGGTGCACCCACACCCTCTGTCGGTCTCTCTTTCTCTCCTTCTCTCTCTCTCTCTCAAATAAATATTTGTAAAAACTAACCTACTCCGTAGAGGTTTGGCATGGGATGTGGCAAGGGGCTGCAGATGCTAGATGATCAGCAGAAGTGTCCCTTTCTACCAGGATGCTGTGATTTTGAGCACCAACTCTAATTCCCTGAACTCAGCATATTGGAGGGTCAAGTACATACTGCCTTCTCCAAACCCAGTGGTTAAGTTTTTAGGATTTCTAGGGCTGGGGATTTAGCTTGGTTAATAGAATGCTTGCCTAGCATGTGTGGTACCCTATAAACCAGCACACACCTCTGACCCCAGCACTTGGGAGATAAAGACAAGGAAGACCAGGAATTCCTCCTTGGCTACACAGCAAGTGCAAGGCCAGCCTGGGCTTCACAAGACCCTGTGTTGTGCAGAGTTGGGGTTTCTGCACCCTTTTGGGGAGCCCACTCTATTAAACCTTCATCAATCTTATCTCAGTCCTCACAGCCCTTGGGGTGAGTAATGCTATTAGTCCAATCTTGCACATGAGTTCCCTGAGGCTTCACAAGGCTGCACCATTTTGATTGGCTTAGGGCCACATGGTTGCCAGGTAGAAGCATTGGGACTCCAAGCCAGGTCTTTCGAACTGAACTACACTTTTAGGGCCTCTCTGGTTGATGGGCAGGTGCTAGGCACCCACCCATCTACCCTCCAGCACCATCTCCTTGGGGGAGCTGGTCACACATGTCACAAGAAGAGACTGCTTCCTCTGGGAAAGGTAAGTTAGCAGAAGCAGAGGACAGGTTTTTAAATCAGAACATTAAAAAAAAAACACTTGATAAGCCTCATGTTTTGCTTTCCTTGTAGGTGGTGAGGATCAATTTCCCAACGAAAAAAAAAAATCAATCAGTTGGAATGTGTCTTTCTAGAAAAAGTCTGGCATCTGTCAAATGGGGAAAAATAAGAGATTTTCCTGGGTCGTGTGCTGGGGTTGCTGACTCAGGCCGTATGTTCCAACATCATTAACAAGTTGAAGGCTGTGGTTCCTTGCAGGAGCACAGAATGGAGGGGTGGAACGGCTCAGCTGGGAAATCTGGGGTACAAAGCAGGGCTGAGGTGCCAGGAGCAGGCCTGGGGTCTGTCCCACTGACAGAGGGAACAGACTGCCCGCGGCTGGAAGGCTTTTGTTGTGTGTGGGAATCCGATAGCAGTGTTCCGCTGATGAGGTGACATTTTAATTGGTAAACAGTTATTAGCAGTTTAGCCATGGTGCGACAAGTCAAGCTAATGTTTTAGGGTAGAGATATACCTGACATTGGTGTTTGATGATCGGTGGCCCCCAGGCCTCCAGACTGGGGTGGGAGGCTTCAGTCTTCTGCTGGGTCATGGTCTGTCACCAGCACCTTTCTAGGGAGCATTGGGAAAGGGGCTTAGCACAGTTCAGGGGGTGTGGTGTGTGTGTGTGTGTGTACATGTATGTGTTCATATGTCTGTGGGTGCACATGGATGTGAGGGCCAGAGGACGACTTCATACAACATCCTCAGGTATACCATCCACCTACTATTATCTTTATTACTGTGGGGGCGTGGGGAGTGCACACACCACAGCATGCACGTGGAAGCAAGAGGACAACCTGGGGTATTTGTTCCTTCCAACTTTTATTTTTCCCCCAAGGTAGGATCTCACTGTCGCCTAGGATGACTGGGAACTCACTCTGTAGCTCCAGACTGGCCTCCAACTCACAGCACTCCTCCTACCTCTGCCTCCTTAGTGTTGGGATTAAAGGCGTGCGCTACCATACTCAATTCCTTCCACCTTCTTTATATTTTTTAATTTTATTATTCACAAGCAGAGAGAGAGAGAGAAAGAGAGAGAGAGAGAGAGAGAGAGAAGAGGGAGAATGGGCACTAAATAAGGCTATGCTGCCAGCACCATGAAAAATGAGGAGGGGCTTAGGGCTCGCTCAGGGGTTCATGCCAGGCTGGGGGTGGCTTCTGTAGATGCCAGACCTGGAGAGTTCTGCACCCTTAACGTCCTTCCAGCCCTGTGGGGGAGGTGCTGACTTGACTGACCGTGTCTTGGCCAAACGTGGCCATAGCAATTAAAAAGCAAAGTGGAGATGTCCTGAGAGGAAGGCCAGCTGATGTCACTGTTCCTGGCTGTGCTGCTGGTAATGATGGACAAGGTGATCCACAGCTGACATGTTAGTATAGATCCCTTCTAGAGGTTCCACAACTCTCCTTACACAGACATGGACACACACACACACACACACACACACACATCCTGAGTCATGCGACCTTGGACATGGCAGAATCATTTGTGCTAAACATGTCACCTCAGAATTGGCACTTGGGCCCACTTAGGTGGACGTCATTATATCTCCAAGTGGAATCCAATGACAACCTGTCCAAGGCTTCTGCCAAAAAATGCTAATAGTGGGATGATCGGTGTGCCTTGGGGCACAGGGTGGGACATGAGGGGTCAGGGGTAGCTCTGGAAGCCATATGCCATAGAATTTGGAGGCTGCCCTGTGTCTGCCCCCAAGGTCTTATATAGTCCTCACTAGACATAGGGCTGGATGGCCAAGGAGCGCCAAAGTTGTCTTTATTTATCATGACCTTTTCACATGAGGAATTTTTATGGTTCCATTAACTAGTGAGACCATTTGCAAGCCGGCAGGCAAAATATATTACAGTGAGCAGCACCTCTGGGACGTGTGGGTTGTCTTGGGTGGAATGCTAATAGATTGAAGAATTGATTCAGTAGGCTCCCCACAAGCAGCGAGGGCCAGCTGATGGTCAAGAAGGGCCAGTGTCGTCTGGGCAGTGTGTCTCATATCTTTGCTGGGTACCAAGTTCCCATCTGTGGTCTAGATGCTCCTACAAGTCCCTTCTGCCTCAGGACTGTCACTTCGCCCTCAAGAATCTGCACCTCGAAACCCGATTGTCCCCACACCAAACTGCATTTGTAGAGTGGGCTCTTGTCAGTCAGCCACAAACCCAGCAGCTATGGGGGAGGGGAGGAACCTTGATTGTCCACAGCTGAAGGGGATTGTGGCTCATGTCATTGACCCCTCATTTCAAATGAAGTTGAGGCAGAGGAGGGAGGGTCTCGGCTGGGCAGTAACAGCTCTGGTGCTGGTACTTGCTTGCCTTCACTTCCAAGGGAGAGGCAACACGTGGATAAGGACACCCACACAGCATCACACCCGTGTGGGCTCAGACCTTGGCACAGCCCTGGAGGGGTTAGGCTTCCAGCAAGAGAGAAAGGACATGGTGGGGAAGAGGAGAGCGAAGGAGAATTTAATGATAAAGTGATGGCTTATAGAGGTGTGGGAAGGTTAGTGGAAGCCAGTAAGCAATGGTGCAACAGGGCTGGAGAGATGGCTCAGCAGTTAAAGGAAGCTTGCTTGCAAAACCTTAACATCCAGGTTTGATTCCCCAATACCCACATAAAGCAGATGCACAAAGTGGCACATGCATCTGGAGTTCATTTACAGAGACAGGAGACCCTGGTGCACCCATACTCTCTCTGTCTCCTTCCTCACTGTCTCTCAAATAATATTTTTAAAAGAAATGGGGGCTAGGAGAGATGGTTCAGTGGTTAAGGCACTTGTCTGCAAAACCTAATGACCTGAGTTTGGTTCCCTAGGGCCCACGTAAAGCCAGATGCACAAAGTGGTGCATACACCTGGCGTTCGTTTGTAGTGGCTAATAGTCCTGACATGCCTGCTCTTTCTCTCCCTCTCTCCTTCCAAATAAATGAAATATTTAAAAGAAATGGTGCAGCATTTATGGCTAGCTCCAGAGAGCCTCTTCCATTTCGAGGCCCGTTAGCTGAGAAGGTCCTCCTCACCGCTGCACACCCTGCCTCCTGCTGGGGGTTGTCCTTAACTAGATCCACCAGACGCCAGCGGGTGGAGGAAACCCGAAATGTCACCTATGGAAGTCAGCCACAGGTAAATAAAAGGTGGGTCTAGAGGCACAGATGGAGCACAGATGTCCTTAAGGAGTCAACCCTGGCTCTTAGTCCGAGTCTACGGAAGGCACGGTGTAATTTGGATTTACAGTTGAGCACCTTGGGCTCATTAACATGATCATGGTGATAGAGATGCAGGTGAATGTCATGAGAAGGGAAGATTAAGATTTTTTAAAAAAATGTCTAAAAACACTGCTGGAGGGAGACTGGAGAGATGATGGCTCAGTGGTTAAGTTGCTTGCCTGCAATGCCTAAGGACCAGAGTTCAATTCCTCAGTACCCACATAAAGCCAGATGCCTGCATCTGGAGTTCGTTTGCAGTGGCTAGAGGCCCTGGCACACCCATTCATATGTTCTCTCTCTCTCTTTCTCTCTCTTCCTTCCTCTCCCTCCCTCTGCTCCAACCTGCAAATAATTTTTTTCTATACTGCTGGGGAGGAGAGGTGCCTAGGGGAACACAGGGACCTAGCACAGGCTCTCGCCAGCTGTGCGGACTGTTGAAAAGGCTCCTGCCTCTGCATGGAGCCCGCCAGGGTCACAGGGCACAATATGCTCACGCCCTGCAGAGTGGAAGGACCGCTTACCACAGTGACTAGTGTCCCAAAGCAAGGCTGTCGATTGCAACATGAGGCTTCACTGATTCATCTGTGTTCCTTGTCTCCAGTCCTCAGCAGGAAAGAGGGGACTGAAATAAAGTGCCGACTCAGCATAATGGCTGTAGCTTAAAGCCCAACTTGGCGTCCTGAGTTCCCTTGGGTGGGACTGGTCCTTTTTTTAGGATTTCCTAAACACCTTTTGGTCTTGTGTTAATATCTGGTCACACTGGGGAGTGAGCACATGATAGAATGGAGAGGGAAGAAAGGACCTGAACTACCCCAAAGCAGGAACCCTTGAGACTCCAGAGACACTCTCCACCCCCTCGCCCCACACACACCTGGTCTTAGCTCAGCATCTGTCTTTGGAGAACTGCCCAGCACTGTCCTTGTAGTGCAAGACCACCTGTGGGGATCTGGAAGTTAATGGATGTGCCTAAGTACCAATAAAACTTTATTGACAAAAATAGGCAGCTGGTCAGTCAGAGCCATTTCTAGAGGAATGGAGGAACCTGGATCCTTTGATATCAAGAGGACAACTTGACTAGGCTTTGGGAAGAGGACTGGGCATGAGGGTAGGACAGGGGACTGTAGGCATGTCCTGGAGGGGTTGGGCAAGATGACCATTAATGTGATTCTCTGTAGAGTGGAACTTCAGACCTCAGTAGGATTGGGGAGGAGTGACACCCCCCAGTCATACAGCTAGTCGTAAGGAGCCTATCAGCTGGGGTTCCTACCATGTGCAGTAGTAGAAATAAGGCCTTGTTAAGGAGCCAGAGGAGAGGCTGAGGAAGCAGAGCCCTAACCCAGCCCTTTGTGGGGGGACGGGGCGTCCTCTGAGGTAGCTGATATGTAAATCCTGGGCCCCTCTGGAAGCTGTCTACTCCCCAGGACCTCGAAGTGGGCTGTCCCAGCTCCAGGGACAGCCAAGGATTTCTCACCTTTATTGACCCTCAAGTGACTTCCCCTCCCCTGCACCTGCATCCCTCGCACCATGTGTTCAAACACAGCATCCAAGTGCTGTATCTGGTAATCCAGCCTCGGTGTTTGCTATCAACATTTCAGGCTTCAAACAACACTATCTAAACAATACCTATGAAATATGAATGGACTGAGGTCTTAACAAGCAGATAGCACAGGCATAATGCCAAGATGAGGAGGAGGGGAAGCTACAGCAGTTCTGGAGGGACCACAGAGACACCACGCACATCCCTGGAGGCAGTCCTAGGGTTTGCAGGTAGCTGTCCTGAACATGCTGACACGGGGCTGAGCTGGGGGGAGGGGCTGTCACACTGTCCCCTGAATCTCTAAGACTTTGAAAGGGACCAGGTGAATAGGCTGTGTGGTACATAGCTTGCTCAGAGCACCCAAAGACCATTCCTTCCTGGGGTAGACCATTGTCATAGGCTTCTGGAGTCACGCAGGAAGGCAAGCAGAATATTGACCTCTTCTTCCTCCCTCCAGTTGGTCTCAGCACCCTCCCTGGCCCCACCCTCAATGCAGGTGTGTGTGTGGGAACAGCTGCTCTGGCCTCTTCCTCCCGCCTTCATTGACCCTCTTAGAACTAGCCACAGTATCCCTGAGCCCACTGGCCAGGAGTGGAGAGATGTCAAGGCTGAGTGAAACAGGAAGACCTCCTCGTGTGGGCTCTCATGCCCCCCACTTTCAATGGCCTCTGTCTCCAGAAAACTCATCCCAGTTCCTTCCTATCAGATGACATGCCGCCATTCAATGCTGGTCACGAATCCTTAGGCCTCAGTTTCCCCATGCATCGAATGAAGGGGTGGAACGTGATTTCCTCTGAGGTCTCTTTCATTCCTGACACTCCACAGTTCAAGATACACTGCCTGCTCCCACTACCTTGGCAGAGACCCTAGGGTCAAGGTCTGGCTCTCTGACCTCAGGAAGCAGGTAGCTGAGCTGACAAGCTGTAATACAAACAGGCCAGCTGTGGCCTTATAGATTCTCAGCCTATGCAGGTTGGGACAGGGAGCAGAGAGCAGCTGAGGTCAGGGTTGGGAGTTGTCAAGGCCAGGGGATGGGCACCTGGTGTCCAGTGTATACTGGGGACATGGGCCCACTTGAATTGATTTGAAAGTCCAGAGCAGCAGCTGTGACTGGCTGAGGGCTTTTCTAGTGCCAGGTGAGCTGTCCCTGAGGCTAGGTATGTACACAAACTGGGGACCTCCCAAAAGCCACTTGTGCAAACGTGAAGGCTGATGCATACCTCTGATGTGTAGGCCATCCGAAGTGGCATTTCTTGAGGGGGTGGGGTTGTCCTATCTGAGGTCCTGGGCTGAGCTAAGGCAGCAGCCACCAGGGTTAACGTCTTCATCTGGGAAGCCAGAAGATTCCACACCAACCATAACAGCATCTACTGTTAAACCTAGCAGTGGCCCCTCCAAGTGTGCTCCAGGCCAGACAGATGGATCAGTGGTAGCCCCTCCAAACTCACCCCCGGGGACCACCTGCTCCCTAGCCTGGGCCAGAACAGGCAGAGAGATGCTCTCTAGTTGCTTTCTGGGAAGGAGAAAAAAAATAGCCCTTTACCTTGAGCCCACCTGAGAAATTGACAGGGATGATGGTAGCTGCTGATTCTGTGAGCTTGCCAAGCCAGTGGGGGCAGATTTTCTGTAATCCTTCGCTGGTGGGGCAGATCTCTGAGGAGCAATGGTGACCTTGGGAAAAGGTGGATTCTGTCAAAAGAAGAAAGCAATGATCTCCCTTCCTCACACCACTGTCAATAAGATTTCCTGGTGAGGTGGGCGGTGGACGTAAACTTAGCTTGCTTTGGCTCAGGGGCTGTAACATTTGACTGCGTGATAAGGAATTACCAGGCACTTTCTAATTACAATTATCATCATCTTGGATGTCTCTCTTAATTACTTTCTTATAATTAGCTGTTGCTTTTTCCTCGGCATCTGTATACTTTGCAGATTTGCTGACATTTGAGAGCCCCAAAATAGGGATGCTTGGGGAGGGGGCAGGAAGGTGGGGGACCAGGCTCTTGTTCTTTTCAGGGGTGTTAGCAGGAAGAAACTGAAGCAAGTGGAAGGGGCAGCTGGGGAGAGTTTGGGAGTGTGAGTGAGTCTTGTGGGCAGTGCCACAGGTTAAACACTGGAGAAATTCAATTTTTATTTAGTTATGTACATAAATTTTTTTAACCAGGCATAGTAGAACAAGCCTTTAATCCCAGCACTGTGGAAGCAGAGGTAGGAGGATTACCACTACGCCGATTTATGTGGTGCTGGGGATTGAACCCAGGGCTCCCTGCATTCTACCAAGGGAGCCATGTCTCCGGACTTTGAAAGAGATTCTCGAGGCCACCGTGTCTCAGGCTTGGATTTTGTTTTAGGAAGGAAGGGTGGGATAAAACACCCTCTTGTTGGATCCACTTCAAAGCAAGAAGCTTGAGTGTCTCTCCCCCTAAACCAGCCATGGACCCCGAGCACCCCTCATGACAGGTTGGTTTCTGTCTCTTGTCTAGGTGACCGGCTCTCACTATCTCCTCTGCTTTCTCCTTTCTGTGTCCCCAGCCCTCTGCACGGAGGAGTGTGTCCATGGCCGCTGCGTTTCTCCAGACACCTGCCACTGTGAGCCGGGCTGGGGAGGTCCTGACTGCTCCAGCGGTGAGTCTGGAGTCTTGGCGGGGGGAAGGGTCGGGGGAGAGGCGGTGGCTCATATGCCTGAGCTAAGACTGGGCTGCGTGGGGACAGCACGGCATCAGAAGGCAATGAGCTGTAGTCTGTGTGTAATGATATTTGTGGTGGTAAAAGGTCCTAGGGGAATGAAGGATGGTTCTTGGGGTCTGCAGGCTGGGGGAGGATGTGGTATGTGTAGGGAGCGTCAGGGCCCTCTGTGTAGCTCTGTTTTCTAGTGACCTCTAGATAAGGTCTTTGAAGATGGAAATGAACTTGAGTGCACACCCAGAATGTCACTAGGCCTGGCCTTGGACTTTGCTGGGGTAGAGACTCAGTTTCTTGGGCGTCCATGGTGGTGTGAGGGGACCAATTCCTGAGGCTGTAGGCATCAGGAAACCTCTGTGTCCCCACAAGGAGAATGGGATAGCCCTTGGGCAGGTCAGGGTGTTTCTACATCTCTGTGAAGGGACAGTTGACAATCCCCAGGGAAGCCTTCCTGGTGAGAACGACATGAGGCAGATACTCCTGGGGCTGGGCTCACCCAGTGGACCATCCTCTCTATGGTGCGGAGGGCTCCCAGAGGAGGCTCATGTCTGACAACGCTTGGAGAATTCTCTACCCAGAGCCCAGCTGGAGACAACCCCTTCTCCTCACCCGTCTTTCCCAATATTCTCAGATGACCTCCTACTATGGGCATCAATGGCTGGTTCATCAATGGCTGGTTAATGCCATGGTCCCATTGGCTTTTCAGAGGACTTGATTAGCAATGGAGCCCAGTTTTCTTCCTGCTTTGAGCTGGTTTAGTGTCTTTGCACGGGGACTTGAGTAGAAAACTGGCCCATAAGTGGTCTGCACCCCACTGTTTACCCATCCTCCAAAGCCCCCCTGTGTCCTCTATCCCATCAGACTCTGATGGTCATGAAGCTTATGGAGAAGGGAATGGGGGGTCCACATTGGCCTATTATGGTACCCTTGCCCTCTCCCGTGCTCTCTGCTGGGCCAGAAGAATCTAGTATGGCCCTTTGATACAAAGGCTCAGGTGGAGCCTGCCTGCAGAGCTTGGATATGGGAGTATACCACCAAAGCAAGACATGGGGTGGGGGGTGGAGGTGGCTTGTTCTGAGTCTTGGTGACAGTCCTGGATCAGGCAGTCCAGATCTGTTTGGGGTTCCCAAGAGATTCTTTGTACTATGTCAGACCTATGGGTGGCCATGGTGGCCTCCGTTCACTGACCCCACTGATTTGAGGAGGGCTATGGCTGAGGAGGTGGCCAGACAGGAAGAGAAGCCTGAGGGATGTGTGAATGAAGGGACTGTGTTCAACCAGACTTCCTGTGGACTTGAACTCCAAAAAATGGTTTAGGGGAATGTTTGACACCCCATACCTTGTTGTAACTTTGTTGACAATGGGTCTTTGGGGGAAGCAACTTCTAACTTGGGGTGAGTAAGCCCTTCTGGGATGGGTCTGTTGTTGCTGAAACACCCAGGACAGCCTGTGGAAGAGGGAATAAATGAAACCTGAGTCTTGGGTCCTGTGTTCACTGGGGCAGCACCGGGCAGTGGGATGGACCCTGGAGCGCCTGTCAGACAGTCTGTGTCTTCTCAGGTTTGTGATCCGGTGACTTTGATGAACAGGATTGGGCATTGCCACAGAGTGAGTTTTCCAAACACATGGGACAGCTGTCTCATTATGCTCAAAGCATTGCAGGGTGGGGAACCCACCTTCATGGGCTGAAGAACACTCGGGCCTCCATGTGTTAAAGGGCACCACCCTGGGGTCTACTGAGTTTAAATGAAGCCCTAGAAGATGGTTCTATGTTAATCACTTTAAAAATATTTATTTATTTATTTGCAAGCAGAGAGAGAGAGAGAGAGAGAGAGAGAGAGAGCGCACAAGCGAGAGAGGGCACACAAGCAAGAGAGGGCATGCCAGGGCCTCCAGCCACTGCAAACTCCAGATACGTGTGCCACTTTATGCATCTGGCTTTACATGGGTACTGGGGAATCAAACTCAGGCCATTAGGCCTTTGCAGGCAAATGTCTTAACTTCTGAGCCATCTCTCCAGCCCTATGTTATTTTTATTGTCACTGGGACCAAATACCTAGCAGAAACAACTTAATGGAGGAAGGATTTATTTTGGCACATAGCCCATAGTTGCTTAGACTGAACGTCATGAAGGTAGGAGTGTGTAGCACAGGAGATTCCTCACTTCATAGTGGATAGGAAGGAGAGAGAGAGAGAGGGGGAGAGGGAGAGGGAGAGAGGGAGAGGAAGAGGGAGGGAGGGAGGGAGGGAGGGAGAGGGAGAGGGAGAGGGAGAGCATACACACTCTGGGAAGGCCTGAGAACAAGATACCCCCAAGGACCCACCCCACCCCCCAGAGACCCTCATCCTCCAGCTAGTCACCGCCTCCCAAGGTTTCTGTCATCTCCCAAAATACTGCTACCAACTGAGGGCCAAACAGTCCCAGCACATGAACCCATGGATTACATTAGATATTCAACCCGTAACAGGTTCCAACTCTGTTTTGAGGGACAGCAGCAGTAGATGGGGGAACTCATATATTCTCACTTCTGGAAGTTTAGGTGCCCTGCTAAGAGCTATCCAGCCTCTGCTTGACTCCCTCCAGTCCCAGGAAACTCACAACTTCCTGTGGAACCACATTCTGACTGTTGGACAACTTTGCCTTTTCTCTAGTGGAAATCGCTCAGGCTTCTACTGATTGGTTCTTATTCATGATAAAGGCTAGGGCAAGGTGATAGATCACCATGACCCTTGATGGCATGCCTGGAATTTCTCCCAAGGATCTCATTGGACAAGGCCTGGGCTGTGTGTACAGAGTGAGCCAATCATCTCAGCGGTGGGTAGGAGCCATTGAGGTTGCATGAAATAAACAGGCTTCTACTGTCAGCCCTTCCAGTGTTACAAGACAGTCCTAATTCTCAGCTTTCTTCTCAGAGCTCTGATATGTCTCATGGGACATCGTTTGGGATGCCTGCCCATCTGGTTCCTTCCTCTAGCCCGTAGCCTTCATTCCTCTGAAAGGGTCATTCCTACATCTGAACACACGACTATAGGCTTGGTCTGACCAGTCTTGAAAAAGAACAGTTCTGTTACAACCAGCATCACCACCATTGGTTGAACTTGACTGCGTGTTAGTTATCTCCTCACTTAATCTTCATAACAACCCTATGATGAGGAATTATTGTTATCCCTGTTTTCAGATGAAAAACACAAAGCACAGAGGGATGAAAGAACTTCCAATAAATAGGTCAGCTGCTAACTGGTGAAAGTAGGATTAAGCAAAAACCGAGGGCTCTAAACCTGAGTTCTTTTTAAATTAATTAATTAATGAGGGGAACTGGGTGCACCAGGGCCTCCTGCCACTATAAACAAACTCCAGACACATGTACCACTCTGTGCATCTGGCTTTCTGTGGGTCTTTCCCACACCACCAGGCTTTGTAAGCAAGTGCCTTGACCATTGAGCAATCTCTCTAGCCCATAAATCTTAATGATTATACTCTCTTTCTTTCTGGGCTCGACCTGTTAATACAGCCTCAGGTTGAAGTGGGTTTTGAATGTGAAGACATGGTTGCTCATAGGAGAAGGATCTACCTAAACCTGTTACCAGGTTTGCTCTAAGAAATTAGAGCCTGCTTCTTTTACTGTTGGACACAGGTCTCCTGAGTACAATGCTTTCAGTACCTGGGACTGTTGGTGGCACCCACGGCCATGAGGATGGTGTCTCAGTGGGGATGGAAATCTCCAGCTGAGTCTGTATGTGACAGGGAAGCTCTGGTTTGTTAAAAAGAAAAATCGAGGGGCTGGAGAGATTGCTCAGTGGTTAAGGCACTTGCCTCCAGTGCCTAAGGCCCCCAGTTCAATTCCCTAGTACCCACATATGCCAGACCCACAAGGTCGTGGCCCTGGTACGCTCTTGCTCTCTCGCTCTCTCTCTCTCTGCTTGAAAATGAATAAATAAAATAAAAAATAAAAGAAGGAAAATCGAGGAGGCTGGGAAAATGGCTGCATTGATAAAGTGCTTGCCACACAAATTCAGACCCCTGGCACCTTATAAAAATGCCAGGAGCAGTGCTGTGCACATATAATCCCCATGCCAGAGGCAGAGATAGGTAGATCTCCCCCAGGGCAGGTTAGTTAGCTAAACTACCTGAATCAGTGAGCCATGGGTTAGCACAAGACCCTGTCTTAAAAAATAAGGTAGAAGCCAAACATGGAGGTGCATGCCTTTAATCTCAGCCCTCAGGAGGCTTAGGAGGATCACTATGAGTTTGAGGCTAGCCTGGGTTACAAAGTGAGACCCTGAATCAAAAAAAGATCAAACAGTAAGATAGAAGTCTTAAGAAAAGCCTCCACCTGTGGGCGCACAGGACATATACAATGTGTGTATGTGCATACATACATTATACATACATCATACCACTCATACACTCAAAAAAATCTTTGGGGCTAGAGAGATGGTTCAGGGATTAAGACGCTTGCCTGCAAAGCCCAACAACCTGAGTTCAGTTCCCCAGTGCCCATGTAAAGCTAGATGCACAAAATGCCATATGCATCTGGAGTCCATTTGCAGCAGCAGGAGGCCCCTGGAGTGCCCATTCTCTGTCTCTCTCTATCTCTCTCTTGGCTTGCAAATGAATTTAAAAAATTAAGTCTTTTAGGGTCTGGGGAGATAGCTCTGTGGTTAAAGGTCTTGCTTGAAAAGTCTGACAGCTCAGGTTCAATTCCCCAGTATCCACCCAGGTGTACAAAGTGGCTCATGGATGCATCTGGAGTTCTCTTGTAGGTACAAGAGGCCCGGTCACATTAATACCCCCCCACACACACACACATACACTTTCTCTCTTTCTCTCAAATAAAATATTTAATAAAGTTCTTTGGTGACCATCTAGAGTTTCATTTTGTGGGTTACCAAGTGTGTGTCATCAGGCAGGCCTGGCTGGGAGCATTTAGGTTGTCCCCCTGAGCCTTTCCTATCGCAGGCCCTCCAGCCTCTCCCCAGGATTCTTGGGGTCTGTTGGTTTCAGAAATTGGAGCTTTACGCAGTTCAGAAAGTACACGGTGACTATATCATATGTGACACACACCCTCACAGGGTCAAGACAGCCCCTCAGTGAAATGGGAGCATTTCCGAAGTGCCCTGTGAAAGACAGTTCATGACCACATGTCAGCTCCCTGCAGATTTCTGCCTATGTGAATATTGGTTCTGACCTTCAAAAAAAATTTTTTTGGACCTTTTTGGATCATTGGAATGTGTGGAGAAGGGCCGGGGCCCCTGACTGAAGATGGCAGGGTGATTCTTCTTGGGCCTGTCTTTCTCTACCTGACCTGTTTTCTTCTGGGAATTAATTCCAAGAAGTGGCAGGGAAAGCTGTGAAGATTCCTCATGGTGGTCCCGCTCCTGCACCGCCCTTTGTGGCCTCTAGGGGACTGAGGACTTGGAATGGTACAAAGGAGACAAATCAAGCCTTAGGTGGGAGCAGGACTCTCCATGCTTTTATATCGCCTAATTTCCTGAAAACTGGGACTCATTTCTTTCAGCTCCATAAAGGAAGGAGATAAACAAGCCAAGCTGTTCAAGTAACACAGGGAAAGGTGGGGCCGCCTTCATGGTCATAAACCTGCATCCTATATAATAATGAAGTGTGCAAAAATGAAACGTCAGTTTATCCTGAGTTAAGACAACAGAGTGACTCTTAGTAAATTGCACTAATCTTACAAGTGGAGATTAAAAGAAAAAATTTCCCCTATATTGAATATCTAGCTTTTTAAAGTAATTAGGAATATTAAAGTGCTGACAATGATTGAGATAGAAACATTATTCATAGCTTTTATTTCCATGCTGGGCAATGATCCAGTATATTTCATTTATGAGGTTTGAGCTGTAAGGAGAAGGATGTGAGCCAATTCCTAAATTAAATATGCCCTGTTAACTTTTATAAATGAGACCCAAGAATTAACTTGGAAAGTTAGGCTTTCATTGTATTATTTAATTATTGTATTTCTTAGGTCTGGCTTCTCTGTTCCCATGGTGCTTTGCAGCTTGGGTTGTGAGCCATAGAATGGAGTTTGGGGTTTGGTCTCATGGTGCCCCAGGAGAGATGGGGTCAAGGCGAAAGAGGCCCTTGTCTGTTCATCTCCCCAGCATTGTCTTCCACATTCTTAAATTCCCCTAAGCTGGTTCCGATCATGCCCAGGGGAAATTTGGGAACAGTAACCACTAAGCAGTGTCCCGCTGGCTGGCAAGCCCCTCTCCATTCCCAGGTGTTAGGCTCCTGGCCAGACTGTGGGACTGTCCTGAGGAATGATGGTAGAAGGACCAAGCGCCCGCCACATGCAGTAGTTCTTACATCGACTAGTGGGTGGCAGACCTGGCTGTAAGCCACCTTTGCAAATGAAAATGAAACATCAGGGATATAGCTCAGTTGGTTGAATGCCTGCCCAGCATGCATGAAATCCTGGGTTAGTCTCGTGCACTGCATAAACTGGGCACGGTGGTGCACACTTGCAATCCCCAAACTGGCAGGTGAGTCAGAAGTTCAAGGTCATTCCCAGCTATATAGGGAGTTCAAGGTCAGACTGGGAGGTATGAGACTGTCAGAAAGAATGAGGAAGGTAAGGAGGAAGAGAGGGAAAGGAAGAAAGGAAAGAAAATAATTAGAGTAGGAGGGGGAGGGGGCAGGAGGAGATGATTGGAGAGGATGGACAGAAAAAAATAAAAAGAACACATCATCTATAAACTCACAACTATGCCTGTGCCTCTAAGCCAGCTGGGAAGTCACATAGCTCAAAAAAATGTGTTTGCCATAGGCTTTTAAAAACTTGGAGTAAGATGTGCATAGCATGAAATTCCCATGTTAACTATTATGAAGTGTATCATTCTGTGACATTAGTGTGTCAATGGTGTATAGCCATCTACACCATCCATCTCCAGAACTTATCACTTCCCCACCTGAAACTGCAGCCATTAAACACGACCTCCCCAGGTTCCCATCCCTCAGGCCCTGGTAACCTTGTTTTCCAGTCTACTTTTGTCTCTGAGATGCGGAAACACATTTTGTGATTAACATGTTTCACTTAACATCGTGTTTTCCAGGGAGGAGACAGCAGCTTTTCCTTCCTTTTAGAAGCTGAATAATCCCTTATTTGTAGAGACCACCTTTTATTTATCAGTCATGTAATAGTGGACACTTGGTTCACCTCCATCACTGGCTGCAATGAATCAAGCTGCTATGAACATAGGTGCACAGATGCTTGTCTGTGCCCCTGATTTCTTTGGGGTTTTTAATCAGAAGTGGAATTGCTGACCCATATGCTGAGTCTGTATTTAATTATCTGAGGAATCACTGTACAGCTTTTTTTGTTTTTCGAGGTAGGGTCTTGCTTTAGCTTGGGCTGACCTGGACTTCACTATGTAGTCTCAGGCTGGCCTTGAACTCACAGCGATCTGCCTCATGAGTTTTGGGGTTAAAGGCAGGCATGTGCCACCACACCTGGCTGAATCACTATACAGTTTTCCATGGCCCTTCACATTCTCTCTCCCATGTGGGAGCACTCTAAGGTCTCCCCATCTTCCCCCAGCACTGCTATCTCTCTCTCTCCCTTCTCTCTCCCCTCTCTCTCCTCTCTCTCTCTCCCCTCTCTCTCTCTCTCTCTCTCATGCGTGTGTGTGTGTGTGTGGTTTGCAACTATGTGTGCAGGTACATGTGTCCCTGTGCATGGTTGTGGAGGCCAGAGGAGAGCACCCAGAACCCTTCTCTTCTCGGCCATATCTTTCCTTGAGGGAATCTCTCCTTTAACTGGGAGCTGCTTTCAGTGAGGCTCATGGATTCTCCAGCCTCTGTCCACCCCACATGGGTTAGGGTTATAGAAGTGCGTGGCCATGATCAGCTTTTTACATAGGTTCTGGGGAGTCAAACTTGGTGGTCTCCAACCTAAGAGACTCTCATGATAAGTGGCAAGCATCATTAACAGCCCTTATTTGCTTGTTTTTGAGACAGGGCTTCATGTAATCCAAATTTGCCTTAAACTCATTATGTAGCAAAGAATGACCTTGAACTGCTGATCCTCTTGCCTCCATCTCTTGAGGGCTAGGATCGTAGCTGTGTGCCAAAATCTAGCCTCCAATTCAATCAGAAATCACTGCATCAACTGCCCAGGAGGAACTCAGAAATAGTCTTCCGTTTTACAGATAGGGAAACTGAGACCCAAAGAGGGCCTGCAACTTGCTTTACGTTATCGAGATATGTGGCAACAGAGCCACACCTAGATCCAGGCGTGTTTTGTCTTCCCCGGGCTGCTCTGCGTGCTTGGGGCTGGAGTCAGCGATACATACGTCTCACCACATGGAAGCTGGCACGCTGTTAGTCTGTAGACCTCTGTACAGGTGACCTCAGGTTTGATCCCTGGAGACCTGGCCCATGATTATGGATCATGTCAGACCACTTTGGAGATTTCCAGGGATTCCACCTTCCCATCTGCTCACAGTACAAAGGTGAAGGTCTCTGGGCTTACCTTCACAATGACCTTGGTCACATCACAGTCTGGCAGCATGAGCCACAGTTGTAGACCAGGGTTCTTACTCTGGACTGGGATGGGAGAGCCCTGCTCCTCCAAAGAGTTGGGTGGAGACAGACTGGGTCTGAGTGTTCCTCCCATTTAGGCCTTCTGGGTGGGGGTACTGGAACTGTAGGTCTCCTTTTCCAGAACATGGATGGAAGCGAAGTATGAGGAGCCAGAGGGGAAACTGAATGAGGACTTGGGTCCCCCTATGTGCAGAACTGTCACATGAATTATCTCATTTAATCTGCCCAGCAGCCTGGAGAGGCCTACTGTGTTATTCCATTTCACAAATGAAGGGAGGAAAGATCAGGAATAACTCCTGACAGACACCGGATTAACTGTGGGCCAGTCTGGGATTACAACCGAACCTGCTTCTTCCCTCAGCTCCACACTGCCTTGGAGATGGAGCGCGTTTTAGTAAACTCAGGCTGGGTGGTTTACACAATAGCAATATAGTCTTCCTGGCTCTGGAGTCCAAGATCAAGGTGCTGTTGACTCAGTCTCAGATTCCCAGGACACCTCAGAGAGCCTGTAAGAAAGCCATCATCTCTCACCAGTTTTGTAAGGGCACTAACTCCATCATGAGGGCCCCATCCTCACATTATTGCCTCCCAGAGGCAATACACACTGTGAGGATTAAGGCTTCCAAGGGAACCAAACATTCATCCCACAGCAGAAGCCATCATCTGATTCTACCTCTGCTTGAATAGCCCTGGCTAAATCCTCCCCCTTCTGTGGACCTATTTTCTCATCTGTAAAATGAGGTTACCCTAGTTATTCCAGCTCTAAAGGTCCTCTGTTTCTGGGACCAGGACCTGAGGAGAGAGCTCAGTCGATGAAGTTCTTACTGTATAAGCATGAGGACCTGAGTTCAATCCCCAGTACCCATGTGTGATGGTTTTGTTGTCAACTTGACCATTTAGTAATCTTGGCTGGGTCTCTGAGGCTGTGTACAGGAAGGTAACCCTCTCAGTAGGGGTGGCAGGATGTAAGGAGGCTCAGGGGAGCTAGAAACAAACATCCCTTCCTGGGAAGGCAGTGCAGGAAGGAAATTCCAGAGACTCAGAGAATCAAGTCTGAGAAAGGGTTGCAAGTCCCCACCCTAAGGCCACATAAAAAAGGAAATTTCACACGTACACATACACCCTGTTTTGCTGTTGTGTGTGTGGTGCTGGTGATGGTTTTTCTCTCTCTGCTTGGACTTTGAAAAGATGGCCGCCTCTTTTGCCATATGCAACTTCCCCTGGATCTGTAGCTTCAGTAAATTCTTTATCCCATAACTGGGCCTGGTTTGGAGGTTTATCCAAGTGACACGTGGCTGACAATGCCATGTAAATGCCAGGCGTGATGGTGGGCACCTGTCACCACAGCATCAGGAGGTAGAGACTGGCAGATTCCTGGGGCTGCAGAGCCCATCTTGCTTAAGATGAGAGGCCCTATCCTAAGAATGATGGAGCCAAGCATGGTGGTGCACACCTTTAACCCCAGCTTTTGGGAGGCAGAGGTAGGAGGATCACAGGGAGATGGAGACCAACCTGAGACTACATAGTGAATTCTAGGTCAGCTTGGGCTAGAGCAAGACCCTACCTTAAAAAACAAACAAAAAAATGGTAGGCAGTGCCTAAGGAAAGACTGAAATTATCTTCTGGCCTGCACACACACGCACAATCCAGGAATGGATCACCTGATCCAGGGCACCAGCAACCTCTGGCTGACCCTTGGGGACCGGAGGGGTGGATCCTCTCCCCCCTCATGATCTTCCCTGTGACTCTGTCTTTATTTCCAGGACAGGAGTGAGGTCTGGGCAGTTCCAAGTGGGGATTCTCCTGAACCCTTGGGATCCCAAATACAGGCTGGCACTCTCCTGGAAGAGGAGAATGGTGGGGGAGGACACATCCCTACTGAGAGGGTGGGTATCTCCTGGGCTGTGTTACTCACACACTGAGCCGCCGTGCCATCAAGGTTAAAGCGACTTCAGATGAACCACCACAAAGCAATTACACTTGCTGTTGCTGGCACGACTCTGCCCAGCCCTTCACAGACCTGCTGCGTTACCTTCTGCTGGCATCTGGTGTGCCAGGGGGACTCCCCGGGACAGTGGGCCCCCATGTCAGCCCTTCACACTTGGGTGCAGCCACCGTGACGAGGACAGAAGGGAGCTATGGATGGCAGTCAATGCTTTTTCAAGGTCTGTGAACAGTTCCCCCAGAACTCCAGTGTGGAATAAAAAAGACTCAATAGCCAAGCTATTGCCTTAGCGGCTCTGTGTGCTGCTATGAAACACACAATGGCTGAGCTCTTGACAGAGGCCAGGGGTTAGAGCTAGAGGCGGGGAGCTCAGAGACAGGAGGGTGTTGCCTGCATCCTCCCTGAACCTGGAAAGAAAGCCAGAAGTAATAGCACTGAGCCAAGGGCAGGAGGACATAGGAGAGGGGAGGGAAGCCATTGTGGGTGGTAGTGGCAGGAGGGAATCAGGTCCCAGAGGGTAAGCAGTAACCTGAGGTCCATAGCTGATGAGCATCAGAACTGAATCTGGTTTTGGGATTTGTGAGTTAGATTCTCACAATGTAGCCCAGGCTGGCCTTGAACTCACTGTTCTCCAGCCTCAGCCTCCTGAGAGTTGAGATTACAGTCTTTCTGGTACTTTCCACAAGACGGCAGGTGAGGAAAATGAGGAGGAACTCAGTGCTGAGGAGCCCATGGGAGAGGTTGACAGAGACCCCAGGTGGGTTAAAAGAGCCAACCTAGTCCCCATCCTCAGTACTGGGGGACTGAGGTAGGGCAGAGTCACCTGCCTCTCAGCCCATCTCTGCTCCTGGCTGGACCTTCCCATAACCCCTGCCTTCCTCTTTGGGACATTCAGGCCTAGGGGCAGCAGTGCTCATAAAGCCTTTGGGGACATTCACTGGCTCCTCCCCCAATCACTTTCTTCCATGAAGAGGCTTCCAGAAAAAGCAGGGAGTGAGAGAAGACAGGTGCCCTGCCTTCATGGGCCATCCTATTCTGAAGATGAAGTGTGTGGGAAGAGCCTGTCAACACTCTGGGACATAGGACTGAGGCAGCAGGCTCTCCACACCTCTCTTCTGCCCTTAGACCAGCTCACAGTCCTAGTATGGCATCGACCAGGAAGGAAGGGAGCCCTTCCCAGAGCTGGACATTGTCACCCCCACCTACCCACACCCCAACACTCCTGGGGAATCCCTAAGTTCAGCTCTGTGGCTGCCCCTACCAGAGCCTGGTGAGGCAGGTCATGGGCAGAGAGGTATGCCAGAAACTTCTCCCTTCCCCCACCAGAGCAGCCTCCTAAGACCCTATACCTCCCCCATACCTGCTGGCTCTCGGACCAGGGCAATCTGAGTTGACTGGCATCTTGGTCAATGTACACATGACCCACACTGAAAGCTAATTTCTGAATCTGAAAGCCAGAAACCCAGTAGCCTGGGGTGCGTGTGAGCTGCGTGTTGGAGGGGATGTTGGCTATGGAGGAGGGAGGTGCCTTCTCCCTGACTCGGCTCCCACCATCTGCTCCCTGAGAACAAAATTAATAAATAAATGGCACACGAGGAGCCTTGAGAACTGGCGGGCACAAGAGGGGGGGGGGAGCCCACCTAGAATGTAACAGAAGCAGAGCAGAGTGGCAGGAGCCAAGCTGGCACCGTCCTGTGGGGCTGGCAGCGACTGCCCACATCTCTCCCTGGCCCTCCCCCATCCTCACGCTTCCAGGACAGTGTGGGCAGGGTGTCTGTGGGAAGCTGGTCCTCAGGGGAGGGAATCACGAAGCAAGAGGGACAGGGTGGTCCACTGACAGGGGAGGAGGGAGATGCCATCTCAGCCAAGAGGGGCTGGCGTGGAATATGAGCTCTGGGTCATTGCTGTGAGACGCTTGGTCCACCCTCCATAGCCTGGCAGTGGACATTGGGATTCTGTGAGAGAGGGTGGCACGGCCCAGGTTGACAGAGACCATAGTGGGAGCACTTTGGGTATTTCTTTTTTTTAATATTTTTTGTTTTATCTTTTAAAAATATTTTTAATTTATTTGCAAGGAGAGAGAAAGATATGCATGTGACATCTATGTGTGTGCAGGTGGGTTTGTGCATGTGGGACACCTGTGTGGATACTAGAGCTTGATGTCGGGTGTTTCCATCAAAAACTCAGCTTTATCCTCTGGCTGAACATAGAGCTCACTGATTTCGTTAGATTAGCTCTCCACCTTTTGCTCCAGGGATTCTTCATATCAGCATCCTAAGCACCAGGAGTGCATGGGCACCATTTTACCCCAGTGGGTGCTGGGGATCTGGACTCAGGTCCTCAGGCTTGAGTGGTGAACGCTTGACCCACTGAGGTATCTCCCTGGCCATGGGGGCTCTCCGCCATCCCTCTCACTATAAAAGAAATGTTCCCTATTGCCTGCGGGCAAGTGCCCCAGTTCCTTGTCAGGCCTTTCTGTGTTGACCGCCTGCCTGGTTACAATGACAGTCTCTTCTCCCATTGTCCCCCCTGCATCAGTTACTTCTCTAATTGCTGTGACAAAATGCCTAACAAAAGCAACTTAGGGAAAGAAGGTTTGTTTCTCCTCACAGTTTGAGGGGACAGTCTTATCTTGGTGGAATAGCTGATCACTGTATCCACAGTCAGAAGTGGAGAGCAATGAATGCTGGTGTTATTTATTCATTTATTTTTTTTATTTATGAGAGGCAGAGAGAGAGACAGACAGACAGACAGAGAATGGGCATACCAAGGCCTTCAACCTCTGCAAATGAACTCCAGATGTATGCACCACCTTGCACATCTGGCTTTATGTGGGTACTGGGGAATTGAACCCAGGTCTTTAGGCTTTGCAAGCAAGTGCCCTAACCACTGAGTAACCTCTCCTGCTCCCCACTTTCTCTTTTTTTATGTAGCCCAGGGCCCTCAGCGGTGGGGTGGTACCATTTACAATTAGGGTGGCTCTTCCCACTTCAGTTAACTCAATCCAGAAGCTGTCTCAGACGTGCCCAGGGGTTTGGTTCCATGGTGATTCTAAATGCCTTCACCATGGTAATACTAAATCCTTGTCAATCAGTTTCAGTAGAAACTGTCACAACCCCCTACCCCTCGCTTGTCCACTGACCTTTGTTCTTTTGCTATCTGCAAAGACACCTCAGCTGGGATTCCCACAGATTTCAGCTGCAGACATGGTCCTCGCCCGGCCTGAGATGATCACTGTCTGGTTATGTGTTTGCTCCCCTTCATCTCATTCCCTGAGAGCTCCTCCCTGTCAGGGTTGACGACTGAGACCCCAGGCTCCTTGTGCTGCCTGGCACAGGGTTAAACAAGATCCAGTGACTTTTCTCTCCCTTCCTTTTTTTTTTTTTTTTGGCAACACGTATGTGTGTGGTATGTATGCATGTGGGTGTGTTCGTGTGTGCAGGAGCATGAGTGTGCTGGTGTGTGTAGAGGCCAGACATCAAGGTCAGGTGTCTTCCTCAATTATTCTCCACCTTATATTTTAGGCAAGTGCTCTCACTGAACATGGGGCTCACTGATTTAGCTAGCCTGGCTAAATCATCAAACCCCAGAATTCTTTTTTTCCACCTCCCCAGCCCTGGTGTTATAGATGTGTGCCACCACGCCCAGCTTTTACATGGGTGCTGGGAATCCTGAGAGGCAGAGCCAGCCGTCTCCCCAGTCCTGATCCTGTTCTGTGTCACTCCTCCATGATGCCTTCCTGGGGGGCGGGGGACTCTGCGGAAGGCTTCTGAGAATTTAAAGTCATGTTGCTCCAACTTCAGAGCTTTTCCTCTAAGTAGCCCAAAGATTGTGATGTAAGGCTAGGCTCAAAGTGGTCCTTCAGAGGAAACTGAAATCACATTCGGCTCAAGAGAAGGAGAGACCAAGAAGGATGCCATGTGAGCTGTCCCACAAGGTGGGAGGAGGGGAGCTCCCCGCATGCAGGCCTTGTAAGGGAAGGTTCTGAGTGCATGGTGAGAGGTAGTGTGGCCGGACCTGGCGGCGGGTCAGGTCAGATATCTCAGTACTCTTACACCAAGGCCAAGAACTTGGACATGACTCCATGGGGATGGGCAGCCCCTCAAGGTGCATTTGGCATTAGCTGAGTCGGCCTTGCTTCCTGAAGAGACAACCCTCTAACTCTTTCTTCTTCCAAGTAACCCATTCCCTAGTCTGGGTTTAGGTATAGAAAGAGAGTGGATTCTAAAGGCAGAATCCAGAGAAATACTAGCTAGCAAGTCAGCCCTGAGGATCCACTGTCTCCACCTCTCCAGCACTGGGATTGCAGGCACCACTGTGCCAGGCTTTTGCACAGGTGCTGGCTGGGGATTGAACTCAGTTCCTCATGCTTATTGGCCAGTATTTTACTCACTGCAGCCCTGGCCATTCCTTCCAGGCCAGCTGGGTCACATTCCCCTCCCCAGATTGGAGGTGACTGAGGAACATATGGCAGGCTCTCTTGGCATTGGGTGGTCAGCAGATTGGACGAGTTGGTGAGTGGATCTGGATTGGGGGGGGGGGGTAACATGAACAAGCCAAGTGGGCTGATACCCTTCTGCCTCCCTGCTGGACCTATGGCAGTGGATGACAGGGATAATCTTATTGCCAGCATCTCTGCCCCCTTAGCCCACCTTTCAGGGTCAGCCTTGCCTCTATCTCCAGTCTCCATTCCCAGCGAGTCCCCTAAGCAATCAGCCACAGAGTTAGTGGCGGAACTGGGAAAATTTGTAACCCTCTAATAGGGGAAGTCTGTTCAGGCAGGCTGGGTAATAGGCCTCAAATTGAATAATTAATAAAGTTATAAAAATATGTCTACTATATGGCCAGAATAAGTCAGCCCAATTAGAAGCAATTATTTCTTCCAGTTATGCCACTTGGAATTTTTTTATGAGCAGCTCTAGCCACAGGAGAAGACAGGATTCTCAGGTTTGACTGACTGAGAAGTTCTACTGAGACCAACCTCAGGGAAATAAGACTTCTAGTTAAGGACAATCCACCTTTCCATCCATTCATCTATCATCCTATCTATCAGTTCAACCAAGTATTCCCCTGTCCAGCTATGTTTCAGTGTTTTCATTCATTTGTCTGTCTTTCCCTTCATTCATTGGCCCATCTATCCACCCATTCACCACATACCCCTTCCTCTATCCATATATCCAAACACCAAACCCAACTATCCACCCATATACCCACCTAGCCATCTACCCATTCACCCACCCATATACCCATCTACCCACCTATTCAGCAGGCATTTCTCGAGTCCCTCCATGTGCCAGACACTACTAGATTCCAGGCATTTGGAGCTGAGTGAGACCCCCACCCCTCTCCCAAGGCATTCCCAGCCAGGATGAGGGATCTCTGGACCATGTCCACTCTTGTTTCTGTTCCTCTTGAGAAATCCTGCTAATGTATTTTTCCATCTTTCATATCTTTCTCTCCAGTCCATGTATACAAATGTAGATATCCAGACTTCAACTTGGCCTTGAGACAAGCTTGTTTCTGTACCTGTGAAAACTTAGGGATCTTCTGGCATGGCAAACGCTTTAGCCATGGAGCATGTCCTCAGCTCAAGGTGAGCATCCTCAAGCCAGTGGCTTGTGTCACTTTGTTTAGGATGTTGAAGGGCTTTGCTAGCTTTGACATCCTGATTCACAATGAGGAAAAAGGGAGCCCCATGTCAGAAAGTCCTCTGAGGCAAGGTGGAGACCTTGTCTTTCTGTGTCCTTAAGATTCAAATATGGCAGGTTCCTAATAAATGTTTGGTTGCCATAGAAATAACTCATTAGAAAATTCTCTCGGGCTGGAGATATGTTAAGTGGTTAAAGGCACTTGCCCATAGAGCCTGATGACCCAGGTTTGATTCCCCACTGCCCATGCAAAAAGTGACACATGCATCTTGAGTTCATTTGCAGTGGCAGGAGGCTCTGGCGCATGCATGATCTCTCCCTCCCTCCCCTTGCAAATAAGTAAAAAATATTTTTAATTCTATCAGATTAGGCTGGCACAGACACGGGCTTCTAGCAAAAGTGCTTAGGAGACTTACTGGTATGGCTGTCCTATGAGGAAAGATCCCATGTTCTGGTAGAAAAATCATATGTTTTCATTGTAGAAAAAGCATTGGATTTATGGAAAGATTCCTGGAAGGATGCCTAGAAAGCATGAGCTGATTTACCTCAAAATCAGACTTCCATCCCATGTCCTAAGGAACAAAGCTGGGTCTCCAGCAAGCTGAGGAGATGCTCAGTGGGTAGTGTTTGCCATGCAAGCATGAGGATCCTCAGGACTCATATGAAATGCTATACATGGTGACGAACACATCATCTCAGTGCTGGGGAGGCAGAGACTGGGGGGGGATTCCTAGGGCTAGCTAGTATAGCCCAACCAGTGAGCTTTTGGTTCAGGGAGCTCCTGTCTCAATAAGGTGGAGAGCAATTGTGGAGACACCCAATATAGACTCTGTCCTTCATATGAATGTTCACACACGTGTATGTGCACCTGCACACACACACACACACACACACACACACACACACACACACACACTCATGGCAATCAGAGCTATCCAAATTAAAGGCTCCAGGTCCCACCATCTCATTCTGAACAGATTGGGGAAAGTGAATTTCTGATACTGCCAAGAGCTTGTGAGCATGTAGGCAAATGGATATTTGCATGGGGTGCCGGTGAGAGTGTGAGTTGGCAGAATAGCTGGAGGGAGAAATTTGGTGATATTAAGCGAAGATGACAGTAATACCCAGCCCATGATACCAGGCATTTCAAACCCTTTCCTACCACAATCTAGACTCTAGATTAATAAACAATTTCATAGTGTATCCCAGCACACACATAGGTACCCGTTGATATTTTAAAATCTCTCCTAATTAAATTTTTAAACTGGTGGTTTTGACCTGTTATATTGATTTCATGACTTTCCTCTGGGTTTCTACCTGTAGTTTACTCCAGGGACTCTCCCGCACGCACAGCCCTGACTCGTTTGTTAGGAGGAAAACGGCACATAACCTAGAGGTCCCTGAAGAGGGAAATGGATAGATTGTAATATATTCCTACAATGGAATCTCCACAGCAGTTAAAATGAATGAAGTTGCTCTCTATCTTTCTTCCTGGATGAATCTCAATAGATCACAGTGAGTGAAGAAAAAAAATAAATAAATAAAGCACAAGTCGCAGAGGGCTACCTACATAGCATGCAGGATCACTTAGGAAAGTTTAGAAGCATGAAAAATAACAAATATGTTATTTATGAGTATGTTCATATGCAGTAAATGCATAATGACAAACACTAAAGCCAGGCTTAGGTTCCTCTGGCGAGGGAGTGGGGAGATGGATGGATGGGGAGGGATCCAGAAGATCTAGTTTTCTTCTTCTTCTTTGAGATTGTGTCTCACTCTAGCTCAGGCTGACCTGGAATTCACTATGTAGTCTCATTGTGGCCTCAAACTTACAGCCGTTCTCCTAGCTCTGCCTCCCGAGTTCTGGGCACCATCATGCCCAGCTCAGAAGGATTACTTTTAACTGTGTAATGTTTTAATTCTGAAACATCTGTAGAAAATAGACCTTTGTCATATCTTTTCTTTTCCACAACCAAGCTGATGGGTGGGGTGTTAATTTCTGATCAAGTATTCAATTTAGCTCAACAAATATTTATCGAGAATCTAATTCAGGCCTGATCATGGCAGGTGTGAGGTAGGTAGAGGTCAGGAAGTTGCAGTACTATAGAGTATTATAAGCAAAAATTTGGAGCCAGGCTAGGGTACAGCTTCCCACCCATCTATACTTTTAAAAGTAGATCAAAGGAGGGTGGATAGCCCAGTGGTTAAGGCACTTGCCTGCAAAGCCTACCCAAGTTTGATTCCCTAGAAACCATGAAAAGCCAAATACACAAAGTGGCCCATGCATCTAGAGTCGGTTTGTAGCGGCTGGAGGTCCTGGTATGCCTATTCTTTCTGTCTGTCTCTCTTCTATCTCTCTCTGCTTGCAAATGAATTAATAAATAAAAATATTTTTAAAAGGTAGATCAAAGGCTGGGGAAATGGTTCAGAGGGTCAAGTGTTTGCTGTACAAGCTATGGATCTCCCTGTGTGGACCTCTGGTACCTATGTCAAAGCTGGGAATGGTAGTGTGCACCTGCAATCCCAGCCCTGGGGAGGCAGAGACAGGAGACTCCCTAGGGCTAGCTAGTCTAGCTGAATTGGTGGGCTTCAACTTCAACAAGAGACCCTGTCTCAAAGAATCAGGTGGAGAGCAACTTCAGAAGACACTTAACATCGACCTCTGGACTCCAGACACACAAGCTTATCACACACGCACCCCACACATACAAGTACACGTACACAACTATGCACACCACACACACAAACTAAAAATAATAAAATAAAAAGCAGATTCACATGCGTATTACAAAAAGGGACCCAAAGTTCAGGACTTGTGTCTTCCTAGGGGACGAGGGAAGACTCCCTGAAGGAGGTGAGGACTCAGATGGGTTTTTAAAGAGAGATAGAGATGGATTGGTTGAAGGTTCTGGAAGATTCAAAGCTGGTGCTCCAGAGAGCTTTTGTCTGCAAGGAAGAAGAAGGCATCATAGGTCTCTAGCCTACGGTATAGCCCCTGGGAGATTTGGAGGCTCACCGGACAGCAGTGCCCAGGGGAGAATAAAGGAGCCTAAAGGGGGGATCTCATTAATGGTGGGTGCTAAAGAGAGCTGGGTTTCTGGAGTCTGCAGGAGTTTGGAGCTAACCTGCCCACTCAGTCAGGGTACCACCTCTCAGGGGCAGCCCATTCCACACTGTCCATCCTCAGACAGGGAGGATGCGGGACAAAGGCCTGCTCAAATACCAGACTGCAAATTTATTTGATCAGTTCCCAATAAATTCCTCACGCCAAAGGCCTCACCATCCATCTCAAGGTGACAGGGTGGAGGCAGCAGTGTGGAGGGGGGGGTGGATGGCAGAGGAAGCGTCTGTCTTGGATTGCTCGGGGACACAGCCACATGTCTTGCTAGGAGGTAAGCCCCTAAATCGTCCTGTGACTTGCTCCCCTCCTAATAAATCTGAATAGTTTAAAATAACTCCTTCCGACCTTGAGGCTGGTGCCAACTTTCTGCCATCCATCAGCCCTGGCCGATTTCTTATTAAGGTTCTGCTATTCCCCTGGAAAAGTCGCCACCTTAAATCAAGGGGCCGATAGGGCAAGGAAGAGATGCAGGACCCAGAGACAGCACGGGTGACAATGAGTCGGGAAGATGAGGTGCCAGTGTGTTGCTGGGGCGAGCCCGGAGACCTCTGGGTCACTGGCTCCGCAGCTGGAGGGAGGGCTCCAAGGCTGACGGTAGATCTTGCTGCAAAGTTTGTAGAGGTTGCCTGGGGAGAAATGTCGAAACTAGTCACTACCCAAGGTCTTCCAATCTACCCCAGGGAGAAGAGCGGCCTACAGCCCTGACGGCCTCATTCCTTCACTCACCACTTGGAACACTTGCTTGTTTGTTTGTTGTATAGGTGTTCGTGCATCCGGAAGCCAGAGATTAATGTTGGCTTGTCTTCCTCAATCCCTCTCTACTTTAGGTTTTAAAAATATTTTTACTAGCCAGGTATTGTAAGGCACACCTTTAATCCCAGCACTCAGGAGGCAAAGGTAGGAGGATTGCCATGAGTTCAAGGCCACCCTGAGACTACAGAGTGAATTCCAGGTCAGCCTGGGCTAGAGGGAGAACTACCTCAAAAAAAAAATCTGTTTTTATTATTTATTTGCGAGAAGAGAGAGAGCCAGGGCCTGAGCCTCTTGCCACTGCAAACAAGCTCCAAATGCATGCACTATTCTATACATCTGGCTTTCTGTTGGTACTGGGAAACTGAACACTGGGCCATCAGGCTTTGCAAGCAAATGCTTTTAACCACTAAGCCATACCTCCAGTCCTGAGGCCGGTCTTCTTCTGCATCTAGAGTTCCCCAACTCAGCTAGATAGCTAGCCAGCAAGCCCCAAGGATCATCCTGTCTCTGTAGCTCTAGTGCTGAAGTGCCTGCTTTTGTTTTCCTTTTCATATGGATGCTGAGGATTTGAACTTGGCTCCTCCTGCTTGAGCCTAAAGCACTTTACTGAAATGCTTTTATTTTGTGTACCTGAGTCTGGTGCCTTCTTTGTGCCTGCTCTGGGGTACAGCAGTGAGCAGGATGTTGTTTTCATGGATATTCCCTTTGGGTGAGGAAAACAGACAACCCACAAACATGTACAGAAACACAGTGACTTCTGGAGGGTGGCGAGTCCTGAGGAGGCAGTAACACAGAGTGACAAGGTAGTGATGAGGAGGAGACATTTGAGTCAAGACTTGAAAGTCAGTAAGGAACCAGCCACGCAAAGTCCCAGGGAATCTGTGTGGGGGCCAACATTAATTCTCAAGTCTCTTTTTGACTCAGAGGAGCAAAATTTGTTTTCTGCATGGGGGATGGTTGCTAAGCCAGGCTCTGTGAGGACTCATGAATGAACCAACAAGTTCCTGCTCACAAAGAGCATCTAGGCAATCCGTGTTATGGGGGTGTAGGGCTGGGTAGTGGGATCCAAAGCATCTTTCTGGAAGTTCAGGGAAGACACAGATCTGTGGGACAAGCAGGGAAGGACTCAGGAGGGCAGAGTGCCTGAAGGGAGTCGCCTGGCTCCACAACCAACGCTGGACCCTGTAGGGCTCATTTATTTCTGCAGATGCTGGTCCCGGGTGGGCGCGTGCGTTCCATTAATTACTGGTTTGGAGTTTGTCGGAGTGGAGGGCCACAGATGACGCATCACAGATGATGCATCCTGCCTCATCAGCAAAAGCCATCGAGTGAGGAGTGGCATCAGCTCTCTGTAAATAATCGGCTGCCAGATGGGTGGCGTGGGTTCCTTCGTTCTTGCTGTCACTGCTGCGGAGGAAATCATTGCGACTTCCCCTGTCTTCTGTCTTGAGCATGGCACATGTCTCTTGGCTCTGGGTCATGGCCCTGAGCGGATGGTACAGTTCACTGCTGACAGCTCCCTGCTGTGGTTTCAGGGCCTCTGGGGAGAGCATGCCCAGGCTACTGTTGAAGGGAGCAGCCTGGTCCATGCTTGGATGCAAGTTGCTTAGCAAACAGAGATTAGCAGGGCAGACTTCATGTGCTCTAAATTTCTCTCTGCATTGATCTCAGCCAGGGTGGCCAGAGGACAGCTAAGAAGTGACTTTAATCCCATCACTTGGAAGGCAGAGGTAGGAGGCGCACTGTGAGTTCGAAGTCAGCCTGGGATGCTAGAGTGAGACCCTACTTCAAAAAAAAGGGGGCCTGGGGAGACGACTCAGCGGTTAAAGCACTTGTCTGCAAAGCCTAATGACTTGGGTTCAATTCCCCCAGCACCCATGTAAAGCCAGATGCACAAAGTGGTACATGCACCTGGAGTTCATTTGCAGCGGCTAGAGGACCTGGTGTACCCATTCTCTGTCTGTCTCTCTTCTCTGCTTGCAAACAAATAAAACAATCAAAAACAACAAAAACGTGATTTTCTATGCTTTGCAAATCGGTTGTCTGTTCCCTGCATCCCATTGTGGAGGTGACAGCCAGGGATTCAAGGATAGCCCTTCCCTCCAGGAACATGGGGTTGGGTACAGAGAGATGGTGAGTGGGTGAGAGCCTAAAGATGTGGCAGATGTTGTCCTCCCTCTGCAGGGCAGGAGGGCCAGGGACAAGGGACAATTCCCTAAGACAGCCCTTGCATGGAGTTTCTATCCCCTACACCTGTACAGTGTTTTTCATAGAATAGACTGAAGTGTAGAGACAATGTGGTCACTAAGCTGAAATGGGTGATGTCATCTTTTCCGAATCCTTGGGTTCACTGGTTAAGCCAATATATAGTTTTATCTCAATTCTGTTTTTCTTTTCCCAACCCTCCTATGCCTTTGCTCTCTGCCCCTGCATGCCACGCTGACCTGGGGAGGGGACAGGGTGTTAGTAAGCACCTATTCTGTGGCAGGTCCTGGGCTGGGAGCTTATAGACGTTGATCTTTTAATCCTTCTGACAGCCTTGCCAAGCCTCCTCATTGGACAGATGAGGGCACTGAGAGGGGAAGCTGTCAGGATGCTGGAAGGAGAGAAGAGCACTTTGAAAGAATGCTTGGCTATCTCAGATGTATCCATTTCACTCTGCAGAAAGTTAGTATACTGCCCTATTGGGGGGGGGGCACAGCCCTGAAGTTATAGACTCTAACTAATCCTTGGAGTTTTATCCACGAGTGGGCAAACTGGTTCTAGAAGCAGAGCCTGAGAAATAAGAGAATTTACCCTTGAACTTACCCAAGAGTGGGCTAGCTGCTTCCAGCAGCAGCCTGAGGGCAAAGAACTGATCGTTTCCTGAAGGTATAACTTTTGTTGAAGCCAAGGGATGAGCTATCTGCATCTGTTGTCACCACTGCTCAGATCTTACCAGGCTGGAGTTTCTTATGTGCAGGCACTCATTGGCATTTTTATGGAACAGCCAAAAAAAAACAGTAATGCATGAACCACTAGTACATGGCCTCAGCAAAGAGCAAGGGACTTTTGACTTTGGTTAATTCTTAAATATTTGTTAAAGGAAGGGACTCAGAGGTATGACCTTTTGGACTCTGCTGATTCAGAACACACATACACTTGATTCACAAATATAATCCCATTAAGCCCACCCCTTGTCTTCAACCAATCTGTGCCAGTTCTGTGGGCTCATTGTCTTCAGCACTACCGTCAGCATTTCCTACACATGTACGTTTGTTCTGGGTCAAAAGTCTAACCAGAGCCAGGCATAATGATGCATGTCTTTAATCCCAGCACTTGGGAGGCAGAGGTAGGAGGATGGGTGTGAGTTTGAGACCATTCTGCAGCTACAGAGTGAGTTCCAGGTCAGCCTGGGCTCGAGCAAGAACCTACCTTGAAGAAAAAAAAAATATATATATATATATATTCTAACCAGGCCACACTGAGAAAGTTGAGCAAAGAGCATGGCTTAAGATCGGTCTAAATACTGTATGTCAATATTTGTAATCTGTCCTGTGCAGGCCAAAGGTACATGAAGTCATAGGAAACCTGGTCACATTGCTTTAAGTGGGTGGGTTGCATAGTTGTAAGATTAACTTTAGGGCAAGTTACAAGTAAGAAATTTAGCATCTCACAGTAATCTCAGAAACATGATTTGTAAGATCCACAAGAAATATTCACACAGTTCTTTCCCATAGTTCATGGTTGGGTATTGGGGTGCTATGAGTCAGGTGTCCCCCATAAACTTACATGTTCTGAATGCTTGATCCCCAGATGATGGAAATTTTGGAATTGGAACCTTGTTGGAGGTGTGTTGTTGGGGTAGGCTTATGGGGGTGATAGCCAGCTTCCCTTTGCCAGTGTTTGGCACACTCTGCTGTTGCTGTTGTTCACCTGATGGTGGCCAGGGGGTGCTGTCCAGCCTCTGCTCTTGTCATCATTTTCCCTGCCATCATGGAGCTTCCTCTTGAGTCTGTAACCCCAAATAAACCCTTTTTTCCAATCAGCTGCTTTGGGTCAGGTTCTTTGTGCCAGCAATGAGAAAGCTGACTGCAACAGGTGTGATGGTGAGCATCTGTAATCTCAGCATTTGGAGTTGAAGAGGCAGCTGAAGCAGGAGAATTGCTATGAGTTTGAAGCTAGCCTGGGCAATAAAACAAACAATATAAGTAAATGGTGGAGGGGGTGCTGTGAAGATGACTCAGCATAAAGCACTTGCTATGCAGATAACTAAGAGGACTGGGGGAGTTTGATCCTTGGCACCCACACAAATGTGACTCACCTGTCATCACAACATTTGGGAAGCAGAGACAGGAGAGCCCTGGAGCTTGGCTGGCTAGCTAGACTAGCCAAAGTGGTAAGCTCTGGGCTCTTTGAGAGGCTCTGCCTCAGTAAATCAAGTGAAATGAAGGACTGAAGAAGACGCCTGACAGTAATCTCTGGTCTCCACACACATGCATGTGGATCCCCACCCATCCAAACACACATACACAGGGGAAGAAAAAGCAAATGGTATTGTATAAAGATGTCCCCAGAGCCAGTGTCTTACAGAGGCTGGAAGGTGCTATATAAACGTTTGATCAGGGCAAAGTGTCTAGTTACTGCTTACAGTTTCAACGGGAAGTATCCAGGCCGGGTGTGGTGGTGCATGCCTGTAATCCCAGCACTTGGTAGGCAGAGGTGGGAGGATCACTGTGAGTACCGAGGCCATCCTGGGACTACAGAGTTCCAGGTCAGCCTGGGGCTAGAGTGAGAACCTATCTGGTGTGGTGTCCACACTCTATAGAAAATGTCCATTATGACAGAGAAAGCCTCCCATGAGCAGCCAGCATCACACCTTCACATCAGCAGGGAGGAGGGAGGTAGGTAGCACTAAAGCCCCAAGCAAGGCTCACCCCTCAGCACACACCTCCTCCTGCAAGGCTCCACCTCCCAAAGGCTCCACAAACTTCCCTAACAGTGCCACCAACTGGGGATTCAATGCTCAGACATACGAGTCTATGGGGGACAGTTGACATTCAAATCACCACAGAGACCTGACCGTATCTGTGCCATCCTAATTCAGAACCAGGAAAGAGCCATAGATAAAGTTTGGGCTTCATCGTCATTGCGTCTTCTTTCTCTCCAGCTCTATCTGAACACAGGACTAAACAGACATGGGTGGTGAAAGGCATTGTCACCCATAGATCTTTTCATAGCTTCTATTATAGGTTGCATTTTACAGATGTAGGAGCTGAGGTTGAGAAGGCACAGAGGAGGAGGTACGAGAGGCTCAGTCCACACTGTCTGATCCAGAGTGCCCAGTCCCCAGGCAGCCTCGCTGGTGGCATTCTTGGCTCAGCAGCTGTCCAAATTTGAGTGAAGCTATGAAGGGACACACTTTACCAGCAGGTCAGGACCTTCTTTGCCCAGAGGTGGTTCTCACCAGGGTAGGAACCATTCACAAATAGCTAGCCTCCCTCATAACCAGTGCCCCCATTACGGGATGATCACCCCTGGTTAAATCAACTGGAGAGCAGAATAGTAACTATCCTTTTCTCTGTTGGAGTCATGGGCACAGTCTGATAGAGAGGTGCAGACCATGACCCGTTAAGGACAAGAACAGACGAGGAAGCACCAGCCTGGAATCAGGCTACCTGAGTGGAACTCAAGCTCTGTCACTAACTTGCTGCTTGACTTCAGGCTACTTTCCCTCTCTGTGCCTCAAATGAAGCTATTAGATTTCAACAGAGGAGTGGTTTGTCAAGGGGAAGATGCTCCCCTCAAGGAGCATTTGACAAAATCTAGGGATATGTTGTGCTTGTCATCATCGGTTGTAGAGAAGGTAAAAGACAGGGATGCTATTGGATGTATGGAAAGTTCCTTAGAGGGACTGGGGAGATGGCTCAGTGGTTAAAGGAACTTGCTAGCAAAGCTGGCTTGGGTTCGATTCCCCAGTACCCACATAAGACCAGAAGTGCATGGAGCTTGTTTGCAATGGCAAGAGGCCCTGATGTTGTATCCATATTCTCTCTCTCTCTCTCTCTCTCTCTCTCTCTCTCTCTCTCTCTCTGTGTGTGTGTGTGTGTGTGTGTGTCTGTATGTGTGTTAGCAAATAAATAAAATTTATTTTAAAAATAAGTTTTGGGGCTGAAGAGATTGCTCAGTGGTTAAGGCACTTGCCTGCAAAGCCTAACAACCCAGGTTCATTTCCCCAGTACCCACATAAAGCCAGATGCACAAAGTGGTGCATGCAACTAGAGTTTGTTTGCAGTAGCTAAAGGCCCTGGTGTACCTATTCTCTCTCTCTCTCTCTCTCTCTCTCTCTCTCTCTCTCTCTCTCTCTACTTGAAAATAAATAATAAATAAATATAATTTTAGAAAAAATTGGGGGTCTGGAGAGATGGCTCAGCGGATAATGCACTTGTCTGCAGAGCCTAACGACCCGGGTTTGATTCCCAGAACCCATATAATGCTAGATGTACAGAGTGGTGCATGCACCTGGAGTTTATTTATAGCAACGGGAGGCCCTTGTGTGCCCATTCTTTCTGCATCTCTCTCTACTCTCTCTACTTGAAAATAAATAAATAAAAATATTTTAAAATAAATAATGTTTTAATAAAGAAAGTTCCTTAGAGCAAAGACTTATCCTACCCAATGTCCAGAGGGCCACCGTAGAGGGACCCTGCAGCTTCTTCCATTTATTGACATGTATTGTCAGGTGTCTACTGGGTGCCAGGCTGTGAATAGGTCAGAGTCACTGTCCTCTTGAGGACAGTGAGAACATTAAGAATTATTATTGAAGCTGGGAGTGGTGGTGCATGTCTTTTTTAAATATTTTATTTATTCATTTTTAAGCAGATAGAGAGAGAGAGAGAGAGAGAGAGAGAGCGCACCAAGGCCACCACCTTGTGGGTCTGGCTTATGTGGGTGCTGGGGAATTGAACCTGGGGCCTTAGGCACTGGAGGCAAGTGCCTTAACCGCTGAGCCATCTCTCCAGCCCGGTGATGCATGTCTTTAATCCCAGCGCTCAAGAGGCAGAGGTAGGAGGATGGTCATGAGTTCAAGGCTATCCTGAGACTACATAGTGAATTCCAGGTCAGCCTGGGCTAGATGGAGCCCCTACCTCGAAAAACAAGCAAACAAAAGTATTATTAGTGTCTGTTACCTACATACATGCCTTCCTCCTTCCTCCAAAACCCTTAAGCATTGCCATTACCTCTCCTGGTTTAAAGGGGAGGAAATCAGCTCGCTCAGAACCTTGGCTGGTCAGTCATAAGAAGTAGGTGTTGGCATTTTTAACTGCAGAGCCCCTTCTCGCCATGCCCACCCTCTAACACCTAAACACTTCCCCACAGTCCACCAGATACCTGAAGAGAACCAGCTCAGAAAGCTGGGCTCCCAGCTCTGCTCTCTTTATCATGCAAACCGTTTAGTGAACTGGAAAGGAGCCTCCTGACTATAAACCAACCGGTAATGACCTGACAGGCAAGGGGGCCGGAGAAGTGGTAGGGCCACTGAGACATTAATCTGCTTCCAGCCGCTGCTGCGAGGAGGACATTTGTTAGAGCGGTTATGGGAGCCATAAAAGGCTAGTTGACGGCAGTGTTCCCCACCTCACACCACGGGCCCTCAGTGTGCAGAAAGGGCTGCTGGGTGGGGATATGACCAGAGGCACAGGTTCATCCACCTACCTCAGTCAGGTAAGATGCTTTGGGCAGAGGGAGAAAGGTGTGGCTTCAGGTTCCTTCTATGATCAGAAGAGGGCACCAAGATCTCCAGCATGTCTTACAGTTACTCTGGGCCTCGGCATGCCCTTCTGTGAAATGGAGATGGGACTGTTTATGTCACGGGGCTCTTGAAGGCTATCTGCTGTGGAGGTATTAAGCATCAGTACTGTTGGTGGTCATGGTGGCAGGAAGAGCTGCAGAAGCGACTTAATCCAACGTTACACCTGCAGCTCATTGCCTCTTCTCCCCTCCTCTGCTTCTGCTCCCACAAATCCATCCTATGAATCTCTTTCTTGCTCCTGAGAGTCAGGACTCTGGCTTCCAGGCTTTCCTTCCTAGCCTTCAGGAAGTTCTCGGACAAAGGGTAAACCTCATTGGGCCCCCTTGTCAAGTTTACCATCTCCTCTTAGATCCCTGTTCAGAACCAATCTCTCCCTCCCCCAAGGCACAATCCTCATTCCTAGGCCTGGCCCCACTGCAGCATACCTTCAGATATGAGGGGAGCCCACCTGCTCCCCCGCTATGTCCTCCTGAGTACACTTGGCAGTGAAGTCAGGGGAGACCTTGACATTTGCGTAGTGAAAAAGAAGGGAAAATCAATCAGGGAGGGAGGGAGGGAAGGAGGGAGGGAGGAGTCTCATTTGCAAGCCTCTAAGCAGGTATTGCAATCAATAACATACAGAGCCGTGGTGTCCTCTGGGACCAAGACGCGTTTGCAGAGGCACCTCCGCACCCACCCACCAGTCCCAGGACACATGTATAGACTGCACCTCTTAGAGAGATAGTCTGAGTCTCCACAGGAGAAACACCTCTGGGAAGTGAGTTACCTAATCACCAACGGCATCGCTGTACCCAGGACACTGGGCTCTGAGATCCTGGCATGATAGTCAGGGTCAGGATGGGAAATCAGGGGAGGGAGTCCAGTTGACTTGACCATGGGCATCTCTCTAGGGGAGCCGTGTGCTATCTTCTAGATTTTCCCTATTCATGCCAGAGACACATGACTCCCCCACACCATCATAGAATAAATAGACTCTAATTTCCTTGCTTATTTTGTATACTGTAATGTTTAATTTTTCAATCTTATTTCTAATAACTGCCCCAAACTGTCAAGTGCCATGGTGGGATGGAGGGCCATGCTTTGGTGAGAGTGTATCCCTAACTGAATCTCCTGTGGTAATGTCCACTCTGTAACCCAAAGCCTCCAAAACCTGTGGGTCTCTATGGACACCATGTCCAGTGCTTGGTCCCAGTGAGTGGCAATTTCAGAGGTAGAGCCTTGCTGGAGGAGGTGTGTTGCTAGGGGGAAGGCTTGGGGCTGTTATAGCCAGCTTTCCCTTGCCAGTGCTCAGCTTATTCTTGTTGCCTTCTGCTGTAGCAAGAAGTGATGTCCAGTCTCTGCTTTGCAATGTTTTTCCCCACCATGCAAACACTTCCCCCTTGAGACTATAAACCAAAATAAACCCTGTCTTCCCCTCATCTGCTTTGGTCAGGTGTTTTGTCCCAGCAACGCAGGGTAACTATAACACTGGGGCTCATAGTCAGCCAATCTGACTGAAAATGGCAGCTCCATGTTTAGGGAGAGATCCTGTCTCAAGGAAACAAAGCCAATGAGCCTCCCCATGCACCAGCATTGGGCACATGCATAGGCACACATCTGTGCGTACACTATGTACACACCACATTTACGTATTTTAACATAAGCAATGGCTCAGTCAGTAAAGTACTTGTGTGTAAGAGTGAGGACCTAAGTTCAGATCCCCAGGACCTACGCAAAATGCCGAGGGTATGGTGCTGTGTACATGTAATGCCAGCACTCAGGAAGTGGAGAGGGGTGGGCCCTCAGGTCAAGCTAGACTTGGTAACTAGACTTGGTAAGCCCTGGGCTCAGTGAGAGATCCTGTCTTAATAAATAAGGAGGGGCTGGAGAGATTGCTCAGTGGTTAGGGTGCTGGCATGCAAAGCCTAAGGACTTGGGTTCGATTCTTCAGTACCCATGTGAAGCCAGAGGCACAAGGAGGCATATGTGTCTGGAGTTCATTTGCAATGGCTAGAGGCCCCGACACAACTATTCTATCTGCCTCTTTCTCTCCCTCAAATAAATAAATAAACAAACAATATTTTAAAAATAAGTACGGTAGAGAGTGATTGAGAGATCACACAACATTACCCTTTCGTATACGTGCATGTGTGAGTCCACATGCATATACACACACATACATATGCAATAAAACATAAATATAGCATTTCATAAGCTCCCATCCTTCCAAGAGAGGGTCTTATTTCACCAGTTCTTCTGGAATTATGCTATTTTAACTTCTGGTATTTCTGGGGAAAATGATTTGGTGAGGGTCAGAGTTTATTGATATGGATTTTTATTTCCCACAATGTCTTGTTATCACAGTACTTGAAGGCAGGAGTGGTATCTGTTCTGAACATGGGCTTTGGAGTCAGACTGCCCTCAAATCCCAGCTGCAGAGCAGACCGTTTTGGTACAACCTTGAACCTGTTACTTGGCTTTTCTGGGTTTATTTCCTCATTAGAAGGCAATGCAGCCAGTCACGTCTGATGACTCACACTCTCTGAGCAGTGCCTGACAAATAGTGACTTCTCCCTTCATCCCTGTCCTCCGTGCAAAATTTAAATTTTGCTTCAGATTTAAAAGCACACTGCCATATTTGGAGAGCTTAAGGGCTGAGGGATACTCCAGAATTGGGGACTAATCAAGAAAGGCTCCCTGAAAACCTGAGCATCTCCTCCAAGCCCACCTAGGGTCCTACCAGGCAGAAATGGCCACAAGTGAGGAATTCGGGCCCTGAACCAGACCTGGAGTGCATTCAGTAGTTGCTCAAGCAGTACTGCAGGCTCACAGGCTGGTTTGAACCTGAAGCCATAGTCTGGAGTTCTTGCTGCCTAGACTGAGGAGCAGACTGTCATTTCCCAGTCTTTCCAGGCCACCTGGCTGGCAGGAAGGACCCACGAGCAAGTTGTCACATGGCTGCCTCCTTACAGCCACCCCCTCCTCCCAGAGCCTCCTGTCCAGGAGCCAGCCTGGACCCTGACCTGTGAGTCACAGCGGGTCCCTCTTCTGTTCCAAAGCCTCCTCGGGCCACTTAGAAGTGATATTTTAAAGCATCCAGCATATCTTGGCATGCTTCCAGATGGAAATATCAATTTGTCTAGGTAGAGAGCCATTGGCCTGAGATTATACAACCTGGAGGATTTGAATAAGTGAAATTGAGTGTGTGGGGGTGGAGTATGTGTGTGGTGTGTGGTGTATGCACGGGTGTGCACAGGCACGCCCATGCACATGTGTGTGAAGTCCAGAGGAGAAAAAAGGGGTTCCCCTCCACTACTCACCCACCTGTTTTCCTTTAGGTGGAGTCTATTACTTATTCTGGAACTTGCTGTTTTCCTAGAAGCAACAGTGATTGTCCAGTCCCTTACAGATGTGCATAGCCAGGCCCAGAGGTTTATGTGGGTGCTAGGAATCGAACTCGGGTGGTCTCCTTCCCTTTCAGACCCTTGTGCTTGCATAGTGAGTACTCTTACCTGCTGAGCCATCTCCCCAGCTCTGTAGAAGTGAGAATTAGAGGTGGTGAGTGTGTGCCCTTCCCCCACTCCAGCTGCAGTTCAGGATTCCGCTGCCCTGTTCTGAATGCATCCATCTGACCTAGTTGGGTAGACATTGCTTTATAAATTCACATCTGAAAATATACTTTTTCTGTAATCGAAAAAGATCGGTTTAACAAAAAAGCATCTCTTACTCAGAAACAAAATTGATGTTACTAGGTCACATGACTCACCTCTTAGTTCCCCTCTCCTTCATCTCCTGGCCACCTGTCCCTCTGACTGTCCCTGGTCCCTCAGTTCCCCTGCTCTGTCTCTCTGTCCCCAGTCTTTGTACCAGCTTCCAAAATTCTCTTACCTCCCTCTGCTCCCCACATCAACACTTCCTGGGGCTCCCTCAGTTCTCTCTCTTTCCTTCTCTGCAGCCCGCCTTCCCGAAAACCCCAGGCAGGAGGCGTGGCTACTTTTTGAACCAGAAAGCAGATTTGCCTTACTTTCTAGTTTGCTTGTTTTACTGTAATTAGGTAAATAAATCAGCATGTTAGTCTCTTGCTTGGTTGGGAGCCCAGCTTTTTCTAAAAGGAATGGTTCCGAGGTACAGAGTGGACAAGGAAGTCCCTGGGGTCTGGAATGCATCGGTCCTCTCGTGGGCCTGATGAGTGGGTACTGCTGGATGTATCCCCCCCTCTCTCTGCAGAACCTGCACAGTTCATGTCCCTTCAGCTCTAGGGCCCAGAGCCAGTGGTTTGCTCATCTGGAGGCATCTGGATTGGGCGGGACAGAGGCGAGGATTCCGCTGAGTCAGAAGGGAGCAGGTAATGAGGGGCAGGTGTTATTCATTAAGCCAAGTGCTCCACTTCTGACGTCCCCACCTAGACTGTGGGGCTAACATGGTGGCCAATGAGCCCATGTCTCCTTGGCCCAGGACCATTAAAACCTAATTAACAGAATAAGGAGTGCTAAGCAGAGTCCTGCCTTCCTCCACTCCATGTAGGGACCAGGAGAGAGATAGCAGGGCTCTAATGAGGCTGGTCACACGGAGCCCAAGAAAGTGGTACCTGGGCACAACAAAGGTTCCAGCCAAAGCTGTGGAGGCATCCCTCAAGGTGGCAAGCACTGGCATGGACTCACCCTGGCTGTCTCA
Source organism: Zapus hudsonius (assembly GCA_004024765.1). NCBI lineage: Eukaryota > Metazoa > Chordata > Mammalia > Rodentia > Dipodidae > Zapus > Zapus hudsonius. The sequence goes on from PVHP010006065.1 coordinate 47,915, forward strand.
CCCTCCTACCTCACATGTCCCAGAAGCAGCAGCCCACTACCCACACTATGCTCTCTTAACTACGAGCAAGTCACAAGACCATGGGAACTCTACAGGTTGTGGACAAGGGACCACATTCCAGTCTGCCTGTCTCCATTTCTCTGTCCCTAGTCTCTTTGTTTCCCACCTCTTTGTGAGCCCTCCATGTGAGGTGAGGGGCCTGGGATGGTTTTCAACAAGGCCAGGGCTGGAGCAGACTCCTTCAAGGTTACTGGGATGATGCGTCCAAGTATTTAAAGTATTTTTAATCTATGTATTTGTACGTAGAGAGAGAGATAGGAAACAGACAGAAAGAATGGGTGCACCAGGCCCTTCAGCTACGGCAAACAGACTCCAGATCTGGCTTTATGTGAGTGCTGGGGAGTTGAACTCAGGTCATTGGGCTTTGCAAGCAAGTGCCTTAACCGCTGAGCCATCTAATCACTGGAGTGGGATGAGGCAGCTGAGGCAGGAGTCAATTCTGAATGATTAGAAATCCCAGAGAGGAAGTGGCACTAGGAGTAATGACCTTGGAGGAGTTGAAGAAATAAAGCAGACAGTGAGATCTGAAACAGACACTGGTGTGGCCAGTTCACTCGGCACCGACGCAGCCAGAGAAGACAGTACTGACCTCCTTCCTTCAGAGGAGCAAAGCTTAGATTGGAGTCAGGGACAGGGTGGAGTGACCTCTGACACTTCCAGTCTGCACAGAGAGGATATGGCTGCGTACCCAGAGGTGCCTTGATCCCTTCCTCAGGGTCTCTGGAACTATGAGGGTAAGAGGGGGGAGGGCATCTAAGAGAGTCTAGCTTAGGCGGGCCATCCACACCCCAAAACTGTCCCCTGCCTTACTCTCCTGAGGAGCTCTGGAGCCCTGCCCATAGCTGGCCCTCACCCTACCAGAGGGATGTTTCCATGGGTTTCTGAAACTGCTTTGTCAGCTTCTGGCTTGTCTTAGCCTAAGTAGGCCTTTCTGGATTTATTAGTTCTGGGGGTGGACGGAAAACAGCTTCTCGCAGAAGTGTGTTTAGTGCGACATTTCAAACTTGCAGCCTTGATTGAAATGGTAGTTAGAACATTTTAAGGCTCTTAGGTAAAGTTGCACTTGCCTTCAGTACAGCCTATAGTCTGATATCATCCATTTACCGCTATATTGCTGAGAAGTAATGCTTTATCGAGAGCCGTCAGCCCATCTTGCAGGAATGTGGCCTGGCTTCCATTCGGAAGCCTATCACATGGAAGCCACCGAGAAAGAAAAAGAAAAAAAACACGGTAGGATTTGTGTGCATTTTAATTAAGCCTCAGTGCGCCCTGTCATGGAGACACTCATATTAAAGAATTCCTTCCACTTTGTGGGAAGCTAGGATATTTTGTTCCCCATGTCATTTTTATACTCCTTCTCTGTGACAATTAATATTTAACTCCGGGGAAATAAAGCTGTCACCTGATACTGTCTTTATGGCCTGGCATTAAAACAGCTGTTCCTGATAAGCTATTGTAATGTAATATTGAGAAGACCCTACTGAAAGGGGGTTTCTTAGGGTATTAATTCTACCCAAGGTCCTGGGTCTCAAATGAGTGTGAGCATGTGTGCATATTTGTGTGTGGGTGGGTGCATGTCTACACATGAAGGTGGGCGAGAGAGGATACCTCAGATGATGTCCTCAGGAACGCTGTCTACTCAAAAAAATTTTTTTTTTGTTTTCAAGCGAAGAGAGGGAGAGAGAAGAGAGAAAGGGACTAGGCATGCCAGGGCCTCTTGCCACTCCAAACAAACTCCAGATGCATGTGCCACTGTGTGTCTGGCATTTTGTGGATACTGGGGAATCGAACCTGACTCATCAGGTTTTGCAATCAAATGCCTTTAACTCCAGAGCCGTCTCTCTAGGCCTTTCACCTATTTTTTTTTTTCCTGAGACAAGGTCTATCATTGGAGTTCACCAATGAGGCTAGACTGGCTGGCTAGATTCCCCTGTCTCCCTAGTGCTGGGGTTACAAACATGCCCAGCTTGTTTTACAGGGGCTCTGAAGATCACTCAGGGACTACAAGCGCTTGAGTGACTGGGCCATTTCCCCAGCCTTTCAGTGAGCCTCTTCAGCCTAGTTTATTTCATTTTTTCCCCCATGATGTGTGTCAACACCCCTGAATATCACGATCATCACGTGAGTGTATGAACCTGGCCAGTCCTGCTGCTCCTCCCACAAAAATCACTCTGTCATCCTGACCTTGGCCTTGACCTTCATCTGCAATACCTCTAAGCCACAGCATGTCCTTCACAGAGGAGAAAGATGAGAGTCGCATGTACAATCCATCACCTTCAGAAAGCCCAGCTCTACCTGCTAGTCACAGTGTTTCTCTGGGAGACCTCATTTGAGTTTACAAGTGATTACAAGCTGTCCTGTGGGACTCTACCTACCGATGAATTCTCAAATAAGTGCAAACAGTGATGAATTAACTTGGTACGCTGTCAAAATCAATTACTGCAGATGACAGCTTAACTTCTCTGGCCTTTTTCTCAAGGTCCTAGAGTCACCCTGGTTGCCCTCTGCCCCTGGGGAGGGGTGGCCAAGGGGATCTCCTGGCTCCAGCCACCTGTCACTTTCCCCATCTCCCCCCTCCACACACACACCTATGCCGAAATCTCTGTTTTGAATTTGAAGGTGGAAAATCTCAGGAGTGGGGGGCATTGAGAGGGGAACATCAGTTCGTCCTACTCCCTGAAATATGTTCTCTCTCCTGGAAGGCTAGGGGAAGATGGATTTTTAGTGTGGCTTTAAGTAAGACAAACATCTGAAGGCCCTGAGATCTTTATTTTGCAGCATTGAATGGAAGGAGCAATTTATAAATGTTCCCTTAATATTTCTGAAACAGATTGGCCAGTAATTTATAGACTGCAACATTGAGGACTGAATTAATTTCCCAGTGAGAAAAGTCTGCATGTAGCTTTGGGAGGGCTGCTCTCATCTCTAGGTGGAGTCAGAAAATGACAGGGAAGAGAGGTAATGCAGAAGGGATGAATTTCACCCTCTCTCTGTCACAAAGTGGGAAACTGAGGCCTGAGGTCATATAGCCATCTCTGGTCTGCCAGCAAGACGCTGTGTGGAACCTGCCTGTCTGTGTTATTGGTACCAACAGGCTTGTGCCACCTGGGGCCTGTGGCCTTCTAGAGGTTTGCTTCCTCTTTTAGGAGACCAAGACCTCTTTGCCTGAATGAAAGGAAAGTTGTAGGCTTAGTGGTCAAGGCCGGGGACTGGCTGTGCTTCTCACATATGTGACTGCTCACCTGGGTGGGTTCCATTCATGTGGACAGGGAACCAATATGTATAGAGCATGTGCTGCTTCAGGATCTGTGCTTCTATTACCTTAATGTTTTACATGTGGATATGTATGCGATATGTACGCATGTGTGTTTGTGGGTTGTATGGGTGTGGGCATACAGGTGTGCTGGTGTGCCTCTATGCATGTGTGGAGGCCAGAGATCAAAGTTGGGTGTTTTCCTCAATTGCTTTCCACCTTATTTTTAAAAAATATTTTAATTTACTTATCTATTTACTTGTAAACAGAGACAGGTGAGAGAGAGAGAGAGAATATGGGCATGCCAGAGCCTCCTGCCACTGCAAATTCCAGAGGCATGCACCACTTTGTGCATCTGGCTTTACATGGGTAATGGGGAATTGAACCCAAGTCTTTAGGCTTTCTCAGGCAAGTGCCTTAACCTCTGAGCAATCTCTTCCTGTTATTTGTTTTGAGACAGGGCCTTTTTCTAAACCTGGAGCTCACTGATTTGGCTAGAGTAGCTAATCAGCAAGCTCCAGGGATTCTCCTGTCTCTACCTCCCCAGCACTGGGATTGCAGGTGTACCACTGCTCCTGGCTTTTATTCTGTGCTAGGGATCCAAATTGGGATTCTCATACTTGTATAGCAAGCACTTTACCAACTGATCCATTTTCCCAGCCCCTGTGTTATGCTATTAATAACAGGCTGGCCTCGAGCTCACAGTGATCCTCCTACCTCTGCCTCCCGAGTGCTGGGGATTAAAGGCCTGCACCACCGTGCCAGGCCAGCCTCCTGAGTTTCTAAAGTCCTAACCCCAGTGTCTGGCAGTCACACACTCCAGCAGCCCACATCAGAATATCAGAATGTATCCCTGTTTCTGGAATTCTGAGTTGCCTTTGCACTGTGTCTGCTGGAAAGAGATGGAAGCCACCCACAGAGCACCCTGAGCCGTACTGAGGCTGGTCTGTATTTAAACCTGACATGAGGTGTGGCCACATCTGGTCTCTCAGCCTTATGATTTAATAACTCATAATTGAACAACAAATTGGTCGCTTACATTTCCTCAGTCCTTGAAACAGGCTAGAGGAGCAGGATCTTTACTGAGAAAATTGAGTTGAGACTTGAATGTTACCAAACATTATAAATAGCTCCAGGTTCATTTTCCGAATGCTCCTTGCTATGAAATAAGAAAGAAACTCACGGAGCCCGAGGAAGCTGCCTCTCTCCTGCCCACTCGCGTGCACCAGTGCAAACGCGCTTCCCAACGACGCACCTCGTGCAATTATGTTGTGGCTCACGTCTGAATATCTCCTTGTACATGACATTTACAAAGAAAAACACTTGCAAATTAAATGTTTGATTAACATTACATCTTTTGCAGCTTAAAACGGGTGAGCATAATTGAAAGCCACATTAGTTAAAGAATATGAACTTTATATGAGCTTTATCCCGGGCCTGTGAATTTCAAGAGCTTTATTGAATCTTTAGTGCCTACGGCCCAGGGTATTTATACATCATGTTCTATGATGTACTCTGAAGATCCAGTGGTTTGCGGGCTTATCAGGGGAAAATTGATATCATTTGCACATTAGCCTTTTCTCAGGGCCATGAGCAATTCCTCTTGGAATTTGGAGGATATTTTATCAAGACTGAATGAAATTTACTCTTTCTCATGTGGTTCAATACCGGAGGATGGTAACTCGGTCACCCAGATCCTGTGTCCATACCTACTATTTTTCCAGATCCTTGGTCTACACACTGGAACCCTGCTTTCATCAAGCATCTTGGAAATATCCTCCTCCTTCTTTTTTGGTTTTTCAAGGCCCAGGCTGACTTGGAATTCACTATGTAGTCTCAGGCTGGCCTCCAATTCATAGTGATCCTCCTACCTCCGCCTCGAGTGTTGGGATTAAAAGGTGTGTGTGTGCCACCACACCCAGCAAATATCCTCTTTTTTAATATATACATTTCATTCTCGTATTTATTTGAGAGAAAGAAGCAGATAGAATGGGCACATCAGGGCCTCCTGCCATTGCAAACAAACTCCAGACACGTGTGTCACTTTGTGTATCTGGCTTTACCTGGGTACTGGGGAATCAAACTTGGGGCTTTCTGCTTTGCAGGCAAATGCCTTAACCACTAAGGCATCTCTCTAGCACAAATATCCTATATTTTTATAATATCAAGAGCTATCCCCTGGCGAGGATGTAGCTCCATTGGTTGAGTGCTTGTCTAGCATACATGAAGCCTTGGGTTACATCCCTAGCACCACATAAGCTGGGCATCATGGCATATGTCTGTGATCCCAGCACTCAGGAAGAGTCAAGCAAGAGGACCAGAACCTCAAGGTCATCTTCAGATACATAGTGAGTTTGAGATGAGCCTCTGCTACATGAGACCCTGTTGTAAATCCTAACCAAACCCCAACAACAATAAACCATTCCCCCACATATACCAACTTTTAGAATTTCCTTGAGTCATTTGACCCAGCCAAGTTGTTGCTACCAACACCGAAAGAAATCTAGGGCAAGTTAATTGACCTAAGTCACCATAATTGAAGATGTAATAGTTAGTCTAGTGATTTTAACATGAAGAATATTGGTACTGGTGGCTGGCTCCATGCCAAGGTATTGTGGTGAAGCATAAAGCATATGAAATCCCTGCCCAAGGCAGCTCATGATCTGAGTAAAAAGACAAAGTTAATCCAATGAAATAGCCAAAGGTTATAAGAAAATATCCATATATCATCTATTCAGCTACCCACCAGCCTATCCACCCATCTGCTCCAAAATCCATCCATCCTTCCTTCCATTTATGCATCCGTCCATCCATCTATGCATCCACCTGTCCATCCATGTACCTGTTTATCCATTCAGCTACCCATATGGCCACCTATCCACTCAGCATGTACTGGACTAGTTAGAAATCAGGCATCCAAAGCCGGACGTGGTGGCACACACCTTTAATCCCAGCACTCGGGAGGCAGAGGTAGGAGGATTGCCGTGAGTTCAAGGCCACCCTGAGACTACAGAGTGAATTCCAGGTCAGCCTGGGCTAGAGCGAGACCCTACCTCGAAAAAAAAAAATCACGGCATCCAGTTCCTAAGTTGTTCTCCCAACTCTGGCTGTGTATTAGAATCCCCTGGGCATTACAAATACTGATGCCCAGCATCTATCTTAGATATTCTATTTGACTGGGTCAGGAGTGAAGCCAAGCTTTGGTGTTTTTTTTTTTTAAGCTCCTTGGGGGATTCTAATACACAGCAGAGTTGGAAGCACTCTAAAGTGGTTTTTAAAAAGAAAGAAAGAAAGAAAGAAAGAAAGAAAGAAAGAAAGAAAGAAAGAAAGAAAGAAAGAAAGAAAAGAAAGCCCCTTGAGAGCTGGGTCACTTGGTGAACTTCAGGGCAGAAAGCTCTGGAAGAAGCCCCTAATGGAGCCTTTACACTTGAGGATGGCAGAACCAGGTACCTTATTCTCTTCCTGAGGCTCAGGGAAGCTTTTCTCCCTGCAGCCTCTGCTCGTGTCAAGGAGGCTGGGGTTTGAGCTGAACTATGATGAGAGGTGGGCCTGGCCAGAGAGAAGAGAGAAGGGACATTTTGAGCAAGGAGAACAGCACAGCCAAGGATGGAGATGAGGAAGAGACTCGTATTTGAACATTAGAATTTTTGTATACTTTCAGTGTACCAATCAAACCCAGCTGTTCCCAAAGGCTCGGGCATCCGTTCTACTGAGCTCCTTGACTCTGGTCTCTCACCGGCCTCTTGGTGGCGGTCACAGTCACGAGGACCACAGGGCTGCTCACCCTCTCGTGATCTTAACTTGCCATTGATCGTGCTGTTCTCCCAAAGCCCCACCTGGAGAGCAATAAGGAGTGATGAGCCCATCACAGGGAGGAAGTTTAAACAATTACTTTGCACTGATTAAGAAGGGCAGTGTTGCTCTCGGAGGAGCAGCATTAATGTGAAAGTGGGGGTGATGGATGTCAGCCCCCACCCACATAAATCTCACCTGCGCATCCTTGTTGCCTCTTCTCGATGTGTGTATGAGATAAATTTTCCAAATCTATTTCTGTGCCATTGCCAGCAGCCTGCTGATGGAGTAAATAAGAGTTATGGCCACCATAATAGCATCACTTATGAGGGGCTTTAAAAAAAAAAGCAAACATGTCCACACGGTTCTTATAAATCTATTATAAATGTGTGAAGTTCTACCACACTGCCCAGCTCGTTCTCCCTGGAGTCCAAATGAGTGACTAAGTGGTAAGGTGACCTGAAAGGAACCCAGATGCCCTCCCCATCTCCTCCTCCTTCCCCTCAGTCTTCCGTTCTGGTCAGCCATGAGGACACAAGCTATATGAAGCCAGGGATCCCAGCCCTTGAATCAAGCCCTGTAGACACATCGGCCACCCCCGCACCTGCATGGACTGGCTTCCTCTGCGTCTCTCCCTCAGCTTCTCTCTGAGGCTGAGACCCCTGTGGAGAAAGGTCTTGGGTCACCTCCTGGATGTCTTAAGTCTGTCGGGTCCCCTGCTTCTCACCTGCATCAGTGACTTGTCTCATTGCTATGACAAAGTACAAATTCCTAATAAAAGCAACTTAAAGGAGAGAGGTTGGAGTAGTTAAAGGCATCTGCTTTCAAAGCCATGGTCCAGGTTCAATTCCTCAGTACCCATGTGTGATGTGATTCAGGTGTCCCCCACAAATGAAAGTGTTCTGAATGCTCAATCCCCACTGGTGGCAGTTTGGGTATTAGAACCTTGCTGAGCTGTGTTGTTGGGGGCACCCTTATGGGTATTATAGCCAGCTTCCCCTTGTCAGTGTTTGGCACACTCTCCTGCTGCTGTTGTCCACCCTCTGCTCATGCCATTGTGTTCCCTGCCATGCTGGAGCTTCCCCTCGAGTCTATAAGCCAAAATAAACCCTTTCCTCCACAAGCCGCCTTTTGGTTGGGTTCTTTGTTGCAGCAACAAGAAAGCTGAGTGCATAAAGGTAGATACACAATGTGGCACATGTTTCTGGAGTTCATTTGCAGAAGAAGGAGGCCCTGGTGTGCCTATTCTCTCTCTCTCTCCCTCTCTCTCTCTCTCATACTTTTTTTACAAACAAGCAGGAAGGACTTATTTTGGCTCACAGTTTGAGGGCACATCATCATGGTGAGGAAGGCAGGGCAGCAGGAACTCGAGGTGGCTGGTCACACTGCATCCGCAGGAAGCAGAGACAGATACATGCTGGTGCTCAGTTCACTTTCTGTTTTTCAGTCAGTCTAAGCCCCCAGCCCATGGGACATTTCCACCCTCAGTTAGGATGGGTCTTCCCACCTCAATGAACCTAATCCAGAAATTCCTTCAGAGACATGCCCTAGGAGAGATTTGTCTCCCGAATCATCTAAATTCTGGCAAGTTGACAATATTAACCATCACACAGTCCCTGCCCTTTTGGAGTGGAAGGGGTTTGTCTGGCATAGAGGCTGAAGAGTCAGAGTCCAGACCCTCTTCCTGCCTCTGTCACCTTCAGCCAGTACTCTGTGTACCCGCTCTCTGCTCCCCTAGTAGAGGTCATAATTTCTTCATCTATAAAATGCAGGGGACTGCCCGGCTCTCAGGAGAGTCGGGAGGTAGTTGTCAGTGTGAAAGGTTACAGTGTGCTTATCCCATGGTCTCATATCTGTTGGGGGGGGGGGGAAATGCCTGTGTCTGTCATCTCTAAAACAGAGGCTTAACGGTTCCCTTGGAAACCCCCTCAGCAGACTCAGCAGGTAAGGTTAATTATGCTTTCTACCCAGGCATTCTCTGGCCCCAAGTAGACTTCTTGGCCTCACAGACAGCCTTTAGAATGGCTGAGGAATCCCAGGGAAACTTTAATGAGACCCAATCAAAAAGCAAAAAGAGGGCTGGGGGTCTAGCTCAGCTAGCGCACGCTGAGCATGCTGGTGTGCTTCCTGGTGCTCAGCACAGGGCCTCACCTCACACGCAGGTTGTGTCTTACTTTCTCCAGGAAGCCTCAATCCTGCTTGACTGAATTCCTGCCTCAGCCTCCTGGCTGTTCTTTATTCCTGCAAATCTCTCCATACTGAAGTTCCCCGAGTGAGTCTTTCAAAGCGCTGGCAGATGGTGCCAGGCCTCATGGTACCCCTTCCACTCAGAGTGAGCCCAAGGATGCCCTGGAGGTGTCTCAGTCTCAGGTCATGGATGAGCCTCGCTCTGCTTGCTTGACTCCAGCTACACTAACCTCCTTGTCCCCTGTGTGTGACAGGTCCTCTTGGGTATCTCCGGGCCTTTGCATTAACTGTTCCCTCTGACTCCACGTGGCTCCTTCCTCACTTCAGGTCTTACTGTGGCCTTTCCTGACATTGCATTTGAAGTTCAGATCTCCACCCCAACAGTCCCCTGCTGTGTTATTCTCCAGAGCACATCGGGTGAATGCTAGACCTGCCTGGGCATTAGTTACTTTGTGTGCTCTGTGTTTTCTCAACCAGCACATAGGCTGGGTTTAATACCCAGTGACCATTTCATAGAAAGCCCTGAAGAAGCCAGGCAGGGGGTACAAGCCTGCCATGCTGGCTACTTGGAAGGCTGAGACAGGAAGATCAAAAGTTCACGACCTGCCTGGGCTACACCTGTCTGGGTGACTTAGTGGGGCTCTAGCTCTGTGGGACGGCCCTTGTCGAGCAGGTGTTCATTCCCCAGTACCACAGTATTAATGGCTTGAATGACTAAATGAAAAGATGGATGCATTAGTCAAAGAGGCTAGCTGGACCCAGTAACCTCTGCATAGCACAGCCTGCCCTGGGGAGTGAGGAACCCTTCTCTTTTATCCTGAGACAATGAAGTCTGGGGCCACAGTCAGGATCTTGAAACATATTTTCATGGGGGAGGGCCTCCTTACATAGCCCAGGCTGGCCTTAAACTCTGTTTTGGTTGGCCTGTAATTCCAGAACGAAAGAGGCCGAGGCTAGAAAATTATTACAGGCAGGAGTCACCATACCCATAGGTACACATTCCCTGCCTTCTCTCCATTGGGGACCAGAGCAGAGAGCATATAGGGAGATATCCAGCTGTCCCTGGAAACCATGTGGCCAGTAATTCCCAAGCACTGTCATTGGCTTTCCAGAAAGCCCACACACCTGTTCCAGAGCAGTTGGCCACATGCATGTGAAGAGTGCACACAGCCTTGCACAGGAGAACAATCCCCAGCCCTGGTTCCCATTAAGACAACATCACCTCCTCACTGTGGCACTTGGCTTGCAGATGCTAAATGTCAATAGTTCCCCCAGCGATGGCAGGCAAAGGTTGGCTCTTTCAACAAGCTAATTACCATCAGTAAATTAGCACTGTGAACACACCAGCCCTTCCTCTCTGCCACCTCTACCCGACCCTTTTCAAGGCCCAGGGACCCCCAAGAATATTGTAATTTAAAACCCAAAACTGGGACTGAGGCATTTTTGCAATGAGAAAATAATGGGGAATAATTTTCCCCCTTCTCAAAATAAGCGGATCCTTGCTGAGGCCTGCAGCTGTCTAGGGACTGTAGCCAACCTAGAAACTGTGATGTGTGGAGTTCCTAAGGTCGCCTGACTCTTGCCTGTGCTCTAAGTTGGTAAAGTCTGGGCAAGAAGGTGGGGTGCTATTTGGGTGTGTCCCCTACCTCCCAGTCTTTTCCTATAGCTCTTCCTTCTCCCCTCCTTCCCCCTTCCCCATTTCAGAAAACCCTGGTGTCTCCTCTAGGAGGAGAGGAGCCTAGCCAAGAATGATTGATCACAAATGATTGAACCCTAGCTTCACCAGCTATAACATGGGCATGCTAAGTACATGCCCCACTGTGGATTGCTCAGCATCCAGCCCGTGGGCTCACAGGGAGGGGGATTAGGTTTCATCTGTCAATTCTGGTTCTGCCTAGAATTCATGATGTGTCTTCGCAACGCAGTTAGCCTCCTGTGGAGTTGTTTGGCCATCTGGGACTGCCAAGACATGATAGGTGTCTAGCACAGACCAGACCTAAGCCTCAGCAGACCAGTGCCAAAGGCACACTTTGCTTTGTGCCTCATCTCCTTTGGCCACACTAGTAAACTGAGGCAGATGATTATGGGCACATGGCTGACCCACCGAAGTGGAGCCCTTGGTCTGCAGAGAGAAGCTGCCTCTTCCCAGCTGAAGCCTATGTAAGGCTGCTGTTTCTCCATGTTTTGAATCTCTCGGAGAAGAACCCTTTCAATCCTCCCCTGGGGGACATGGTGCAGACTCTGGAAGGTTAGTGGCCATGGTCCTCCTTGGACTTCTATCTGGGCTTTTGGGAGGTGCTCCATGAGTGGATGGAAGAATAAGATTCTTTCTACAGCCTGTGGTGAAGCCTGTCCCCCCCACCGCCCACCCCCAGTCTTCCCCCTCCCTGGCTCAAGGTGGTCATTTCCACCTTAGGCCCCCCTGTTGTTCCCTGGAGGGCATTTAGGCTGCTCAGACAGCTTGGCCCACATGGACAGGAAGGAGTCCCTCTGCTGGCGAACTCAGGCTCCCCCAGGCTCCCTACTTGCTGCCAGTCCTTCCTTGGTTCACATGAAAGGAACCAAGCAAGGTGTCTGCTCTGGACACACTAGATATTAGTCTTTGCAGATTGGGGCAGGCTATTAGGAAGAGATGGCTCAGTGGGTAAAGTGCTTGGTGTGTAAGCATGAAGATCACCAGCACCCCCCTCAAATGCCATGGCTGCGGGTATCTCCAGTCCCAGCACTGGGGAGGGAAGGACAGGAGGACCCCTGGACTTGCTGGCTGTCTAGTTTAACCTAATCTATGAACTCTGGGTTCAGTGAGAGAGATGGTCTCAAAAAAATAATTATTTGAGGGCTAGAGAGATTGCTCAATGGTTAAGGCTGTTGTCTACTACTACATGTAACAACCCAGTACCCACATAAAGCCATATGCACAAAGTGGCGCATACATACGAAATTCAGTTGCAGCAGCTGGACACCCTGGTTACACTCATTCTCTCTCCCTCCCTCCCTTGCAAATAAAAAATACTTTAGGGCTGAACAGATGGCTCAGCAGTTAAGGCACTCGCTTGTAGAGCAGAAGGACACGAGTTCGATTCCCCAGTGCCCACAGCTCGAGTGGCAGGTGCTGTGTAGACTGAACTAACCAGGACAATTCAATACAGGCATGCATCACTTAGCAGAGACATGTGGGGGGAAATATGGTAAGAGGTGATTGGGTTGTTGGGTGAACAAACTAAAATAGCCATGATGTCACTTGGTGATATAATTTCATAGACCCATTGTCTCATATGCCCAAAGTGTCATTCGGTGGCATTTAACTGTGTGTACAAAAGTAAAATGACACAGCAAATCCCCTGTGATTATCACACAGCTTCAAGGAATGTCATCTCCTGGTCACTCGTCTCACCTCTGTCCTCACACCTACTCCCCCCTGGCAGATATGACAGCGACTTATCTGTAAATATTGCAGCACGTGCTACTGATTCTGTGGATTCTTCCCACCCCAGTGCCATGGCTGGAATCCTCACCACCCTGCAATCCCCAGTGCTCAGCTGACTAGGAGCTGCTCAGGCTGTTTGCTGAGTGAATAAGTGACAGAACCCTGTGGGGTCTTTAGTAGGTTCCTGACGCCTGTTCCTACCTCCAAAGCAGCTCCTGGAGGAGCTTATCAGCAAGGCCAGTCCTTCCAGATGGACGCTCCCGGCTCGCTGGTGTGTGACAACCTCCCTGGTGCAGCGATCTGGGACCCTTTGGGTAGCTGATAAGGCTTTCTCAACATGGTTTCCTGTGTCAACATCCCACGGGCACAATTATATTAGCTGCTCAAACACACAGACAAAGGGATGCTGGGCTGTGTGTCCTCTGGCACCATTGTAGCTCAGACATCCCTCAGAAGCGATGCCAGGACAGCAGATGGGGCAGTGTAAGGCCCTCCTTGCCCAGGATGCCCCAGGCATCCCAGCTGGCCTGGCAATGCCTCACTCATATATATCTGATTTCAGCCCAGGAGGGACCTCTGAGCGGTCACCCACGGCTAAGGCTCTGTGGCCTCATGGAGTTTGTGAAAAGGCACTGAGAGGCAGTTTGACATTCCAGCCACTAGTGAGCATTTACTTTGTATTCACTTACCAAAATCAAAGGGAAGGGGTCCCAGCCCCAGCTTCAAAGAGCTCCCAGCCTGTGGAGGCAAGGAAAGTTCTAGAAGCTTGCAATAGAAACAGCCAAAAGCTGAGGTCGGTGACGTCATGTACTCCTTGCTGTTTTTCCTTTGAGCTTTTCTTTCTTTCATCTTTAAAAAAGAATTTTTATTTATTTATTTGTCAGCAAAGAGAGATAGAAGACAGACAGAGAGAGAATGGGTACACCAGGACCTCTAAGCGAACTCCAGATGTATGCGCCACTTGCGCATCTGGCTTTATGTGGGGACTGGGGAGTCAAACTCAGGCCACTAGGCTTTGCAGGCAAGTGCCTTAATGCATCTCTCCAGCCCTCCAACACGCCTTTCAATGAGGCAAAGCTACAGAAGGCCAGGAGGAGTCTCCCCACCCCAGGAATCGGCATGAGGCCAGTCCCTCCCTGAGGTGATTATAGGCAACTAGAGATAAAGGGGTGAAGGGAGGAGAATGGGGAAGAAAGAACACACACATGCACATGCGCACACTCAGGGAAACCCTCAGAGGGGGGAACTCCCACTACAAAGACAGGAAAAGTGAGGCCCCTGGAAGCTGTTCTTCTTGCTGGGGGGAGCCAGACGAGGTGTCTTGTCCTCCCTCAAAGCATGAGTTCCATGGGCTGGAGAGATGGCTCAGCAGTTAAGGCACTCACCTCCAGTGCCTAAGGCCCTGGGTTCAATTCCCCAGGACCCACATAAGCCAGATCCACAAGGTGGTGGCCCTGGTGCGCTCTC
>PVHP010006066.1:0-61994 GCA_004024765.1 Zapus hudsonius
AATAAGAGTGTTTAAAGCAAAAAGAATGCAAACCATGAGATATTGTAAAATGAAAGGGGTTAATATCCAGGATCAAGAACTGATAACAAGAAATCTAACAGGAAAATGGGAGAAGGACATGAGCAGACGGAGTGGGGTTCTGGCTGTGTTCTGTCCTCCATATTCATTTCTCTCTGAATGTCATTTTAAATTTATTTTTTAGAGAGCGAGAGCACAAGAGCGAGAGAGAAAGAGAAAGGGGGAGAGGCACAGAGAGAGACACGGAATGGGTGCCTCCAGCCACTGCAAACGAACTCCAGATGCATGCGCCACTTTGTGCACCTGGATTTATGGGTACTGGGGAATTGAACCTAGGTTCTAAGGGTTTTCATGCAAGCGCCCTAACCGCTGAGCCATCTCTCCAGTCCTGAATGTCAATTTTTTTATCTTCTGCTGTCAACCTCTGTCTTCTCTATGGCTGAGTCACAGTCAGCCACCAGAGAGGGCCCACTGCCCTTCACTGAGTTGCAACTGGAACATCCCAGAGAAGGGCTCTCACTGGCTCAGCTGGGTCATCTGCCCCTCCCAGGCAGGGTATCCAACAACTCGCATCTTCTTGATCCAAGTGGTCCAACAGGGTGCTTCCCTAAACAATAGTACTGTTCTCAGAAGATGGCTGGACAGAGAAGCGATTGAGACTTCCTGTGGAGAGAAAGAGGGCAAACAAGGAGACTGCAGAGGAGAGGCATGGGCCCTGGCTCTAGGGAAAAATCTCGCAGGCCAATCATATCTGAGTTTATTTGAGCAATCAGAGCAGGCTCTGCCCACTGCAGTCACCAATGTAATCAGCACATTTATAGGAAAACGGAAGTGAGGCATAGAAAACAACTTAATTGGCTACAGCTTGGCCTATCAACCAGACAACTGGTTTCAGTTCAGTTGGATTGGCTACAGCACCTCCAGCAACCAGCCAAGGTTGGGCATTGGCTGAGGTTGGGCTCTGGTCTCAGTTTGGTCTGCCAAGTCCAAGTGCAGATCCATGGCCTGCCACAGATGTTTGGTAAAGGGCCATCCTGGAAAGGGGCAGTGACGTAAGGGGAAGGGGTCTTTATGAGCCAGAGTTTAGATTCTTTTCTTATTGCTGCTGTAACAAATGGTCCCAAGTGTAGTGCTTAAAACAATGTGAGTTCAGTGCCTTCCAGTTCAGTGTAGAAGTCCTCGGTGTTTCCGGGTTGACAATGAGATGGAGAATCTGTTTTCTTGTCTTTTCCAATGTTCAGAATCATCTACTTTCCTTTGTTCATGACCTCTTTCTCTTTGCTCAAAGATGGCAGCTTAACTTTTTGAAATCTCCCGCCTTACCTGTGTGTGTTCAGGTGCATGTGTTATTCCTTAGGCACTATGCGCTTTATTTTGAGACAGGGCCTCTCACTGGTTTGGAGCTCATCAAATAGGCTAAACTTGCTGGCCATTGAGCCTCAGGGCTCTACATGTCTCCACTTCTCCGGTGCTGGGATTCCCAGAGCATACTACCACACCCATTTTTAAAATGGGTCCTCATGCTTGCAAGACAAGCACTTTACTGACTGAACTATCTCTCTAGTGTTTACTCTCTCTGTCTCTCTCTCTCTCTCTCTCTCTCTCTCTCTCTCTCTCTCTCTCTCTTTCGCTCTTGTGCTTACATTGTGCTTACCCAAGTGAAACTTGGCTAATTGGCCAATTTAAAATCCTTCCTTAATCATGCATGCAGATTTCCCTTTGCCATGTAATATGGCATATTCAAAAATTCTGAAGCTAATTTGGGCATTGAGGAGGCCATTATTTTGTTCAACTCAGGATTCACCCAAACTAGAGCTAGTAGAAGGTGTGTATGTGCATGCACACACGCAACACACACACACACACACACACACACACACACACACACACACACACACACAGAAATTCAGCAAAAGGAATTGTGTATACAATCCTGGGGGCTGTTAAGAAATCCAAAAGTCAAGGGCAGTCTGGAGCTCACCAACCAGGGCCAAGCTACTCTGTGCATGTGCACACATGCACATTTGTGTCTTCCCTTAAAGTTTTGCAGTTGATCAAATCAGGCCCACCCAGATTATCGGGGTGATTATGCATTTGCATTATATCGACCAACTCCCTTCACAGCAACACCCAGACTAGGGTTCATCTAGCCAAGTAGAGCGTCTAGGGCAGTGACATTCAGGACATGTTCAGAACAGCATGTGGCAGTGGGCAGAGGACTCCAGGAGTAGGGAGCACCACTGGATCATAGAGAAATACTAAAAGGAGGGCTCTCAGGGCCAGAGGGGTCTTGGTGATGGGAGGAAGGAGTGTATAGAAGTTACCTTTTCATTGCTTGGACAAAACACCTGACTAGAAGCAGCTCTGGAAAGGGCTTATTTCAGGTTTACTTTTTTGTTTGTTTTTTGAGGTAGGGTTTTGCTCTAGCCCAGACTGAACTGGAATTCACTATGTAGTCTCAAGGTGGCCTTGAATTCACAGCAATCATCTTACCTTCGCCTCTTGAGTGCTGGGATTAAAGGCGTGCACCACCACACCAGGCCAGGATTAGATTTTTGAGGGGAAGCTTTCTTGTGGCAGAGAACACATAGCATGACAAGCAGATAGCTCAAATCATCACATGTTTCAGATAGCAGAGACAGTGGTGCACTGAGCCATCAACCCGTGGTAAGGCTGGACTCATAGACTTCAAGGTCTACCCCTAATGACGCACCTCCTTTAGCAAGCCCATCCCCCAGAGGCTCCGCCACTTTCCCAAATTGTTACCAAATGGGAACCAAGTATTCAAAACCCATGAACCTATGAGGTGCCATTTCATTCAAACCACCACAGAGTGCTTGGGATTCCATTCCACTGTTTGAAAATGCTTCTTCTACCCCAACTTTGCCCAGCAAAGCATAGCCACGGAGATCAGGCACCAGCATATCACCAGTGTCTAGATGTCTCTCATTATGCCAGCATGTGTCCTGTGACCCACTGCTAAGGTCACAGGCCCCTGGGGCACAGACATGAGTGGACCGGTGGTGGTGGAAAGTTGGGTGAGCTCATGTCTGCGGCTCCTAGGACAGCAGCTGGTAGGCGTCAAGTATTTGCTTAGCTTATCTTTCCCCATCTAAAGATGCTATTGGTGATTTCACGCAGGAGTCTTAAGACCTGTAGGGAGAAATCCCAGCCAAAGCCAACAACCAGATGCAGATGATGAAATCGAATTCCCCTGCCCTTGTCTTCAAGAGCTCTAAGGGAAGCAAAGTAGGGGAGTGGATCCATCATGGAGTGCTTCCTGCTACACTGGCTATGCAGCCAGACCCTTGCTGTGTGAGGAGTCCCCAGGGCCAAGAAGGGTTCAGAGAAATCCAGGGCAGGGCTGGAGGGATGGCTCAGCGGTTGGGGCACTTGCCTCCAGTGCCTGGGGCCCTGGGTTCAATTCCCCAGGACCCACATAGGCCAGGCCAGACCCACAAGGTGGTGGCCCTGGTGCTCTCTCTCTCTCTCTCTCTCTCTCTCTGCTTGAAAAATGAATAAATAAAATATTTATTAAAAAAGTAGAAATCCAGGGCAAAAAGTGGCACAAGCATCTGGCATTCATTTATAAGCAGCAAGAGACCATGTCATACCCATACCACACACTGACACACACAGATCAGTCAGTCTACCCAGGGCAATCCCAAAGTTTGTTACCCCAAGAAAGAAAGCATTCTCAGTGGCTGGAGCTTACTAGAATGGCTGGCCAGCAAATAAAATACCAGGGATTTGCCTATGTTCATTTCCCCAGCACTGGAATTTACAACTGTAAATCCACCAGGCCAGCACTTTGTATGGGTACTGGGGATTGAACTCAGGGCCTCATGCCTGCAAGGCAGATTTCACCTCTTAGCTGCTCTGAGGATTTGCACAGGCTGAGCTTTGTCATCAGGAAAGAGGTGAGGAAGGAAAGACAGAGGCTAGAGCTCCGGAGGACCTAGTGACTCGGAGACAGGGGCTCTCAAAGTGTAGCCCCTAAACCAGAAGTGTAGTTTAGCTATTTCTTTCTCTTTCTTTCTTTCTTTCTTTCTTTCTTTCTTTCTTTCTTTCTTTCTTTCTTTCTTTCTTTCTTTCTTTCTTTCTTTCTTTCTTTTTTTTAGTTTAGCTATTTCTTATGTCCCATCTCAGACTACTGGATGGCCAGCTAGAGGTGCCGGGACCAGAAGGATGCTTCGGTGAGGCCTCTGGGTGATTCTGATGTGTCCCCAAGTTAAGAATATCTCCTGTGAAGTCACTAATTAACATGCAGAGGTCACCAGGGTGGCTGTGATTGGCTTGCGGCCAAAGTACCCATTAAAGTGATCAGTATTCAACTTAAGGTTGCCAGGGGACTCTAGGTTCTAATTTGGAACTGTAATGGATGGAGGAATTGTGGGAAACTTTCCAAAGCTTCCTGCTATGGCTCAAGCTATATACCACAGGCCCTGAGACCTCCCTGAGGCAGAAGACAGGAGAGCAGGAAGGTACCAGTAGACTCATACTGGAATTTACATTCCCCAGGAGTACTCGACACACAGGCTGGGTTTCACATCAACTTCTTTTTATCCCCAGATAATTTAGAAAGGGCAAGTGATCTTGGAGGCTGAGGTGAAGAATGTTCAAGTGCAATTCTGAAATCAGGGCTGGGGAGATGGCTCAGTGGGTGAAGCACTTCAGATCCTCAGACCCAGTGGGTGTGGTGGCCCTCCAGTCTCAGCACTCAAGAGACGAAAACGGAATCCTCCTGGCAGGCCGGACAGCTAGAGTAGCCAAATTGGTGAGCTCTAAAGTTTCAAGTGAGAAACTCTGCTTCAGAGTTAAATAAGGCGCAGAGCAATTGAGGAAGACCTGGTGTCAATCCCTGGTCTCCATGTGCCGTGCACACATGTCATCATCCACACACACATGCAAAGCAAAACACCCCTGAAAGTAAACAGGGAATTTGAGAGATTGACTTGCTTTTACCCTTTGTAGACACTCTTAGCCTTGCAACCCAGGCTTTCTCACTCTTCCTACATTTCATGATGTTGAGAAGATCTTGTGTTCTGGGTGATTCCTCCCTCATGATGGGGATCATTGCTGCTCCCTGGGCCAATGGCACTGGGGGTTGGGAAGAGGGTGCCAGAGGGTGTAGTACCAGGGAGGCATATCTGCTTTCTGTTATCTAAACATGAGAAAAATGCAAGCATGCCTTTCTTCCTTTCCTTCCTTGACCTCTTCATGGTGTAGCTTCTCCTCTGTCACTTCAGCCTGGGACTTGAGGAAGCTCTTCTGAGAAGGGAGGTAGGCATTGCAATGGTTCTGACTCATCTTTCATTCAGTTTCTTTCTCCTTTCTCTATCCAGACTCTGCACTAGTTCTCTCCCTTGATCCCTCTTGCTGATCTGGAGAAGCGAGGTGTATTAGTTATTTTTCTTGTGGGCAAAAAACAACTTAAGGAAGGAAAGGTTTATTTTAACCCATGGTTTGAGCATGCCGTCGCATCACTGCAGGGAAGCTGGAGCCAGGAAGCACAGAGGTAAGTGCTGGTCATCTAGTCACTGTCTCCTATTCATTAAGACCCTGGGCCACAGAATGGTGGTATCCATATTGAGGGTGGATCTTCCCTCTTCAGTTAAACTTCTCTGGAGATGCCCAAAAGAGTGTCTTCTATGTCATTCTGAATCCCATCAAGATTAAACGTCACATTAGGAGAAGAGGAAGGAAGATAGTAGAGACCGAAGAGGAAAGGTGGGAAATTCAGAAAGGCGAGGTCACAGATGAAGCAGCCTTTGCCTAGGAAAGTCCAGAAACAAGTTGAAGTGATGGAAAACACAATAGCTTCCCATCTCGATGAGAACAATCATGGCCAGGAAGCAAGAGTTGAGAAAGATGAGCGACAGGTAGAAGGTAAGGAGAGCATGAGAGTTACTTCTAAATCAAGTTTCCCCTCAAAAAAGTGCAGGGATTTTATTTAGGGAATCTACACCTAATTATTTATTTATTTTTAGGTAGGGTCTCACTCTATCCCAGGATGACCTGGAATTCACTACGTAGTCTCAGGCTCGCTTCGAACTCAGCCTCCCAAGTGCTGAGATTAAAGGCAGGTGTCACCACCCCGGGCTCTATACAAATTTATATAGGAAAGCACTTCACGTGTGGGCACACTCCGGAATGTGCTCGGTTAAGGGGTACATTCCTAAGTATTCTCACTCACTCCTTCTCAAGAAGGAAAGTGATGAATACATTTTGGGGTACATTTAGCTCAATGCTGAGCCTGTGTTGTAAGGGGGAGGAATGGGAGACAACAATGCCTCTGAGCATGCTCAGCTTACATCCTGCAGATAGTGGACAGGAACACCTCTGGGCATGCTCAGCTTGTGTCATGAAGATGGACAGGAAAGCCTCTGGACATTCAGCTATGTCATGAAGGCGGCAAACAACAGCACCTCTGGGCATGCTCAGTTCTTTCACACAAATGGAAGACAGAAATAACTCTGGTTACACTCAGCTGCTCATGATGAAGGCAGACAGATGCCTTGGGGACAGGCTCAGAAACATGAAGAAACATTTCTTCAGAAAGTTTTAGCTGAAGATCAAGAAAGGATGATATTAAGATGTGCTAATATAGGGATTTCTCCCAAATAGTACCTGCCTTGCTTAGTGGTTAGCACGAAGGCTTCTTGGGCAAGCAGGTGCTCTAGGCCCTACGCTAGGTGACCATGACCATGGAAGATTGAGCACAGAGCTTGGCTAGCTGCCCTCCTGAGGCAGTTGTCAGTAATAAAGCTGCTACCTCGGGGGTCGCATGTGAAGACTTCTACTCATGTAAAGACTACACCAAGGCTACACTCAAGTCATAAATATTATTCGAAGTCAATTGGCCTGCGCTGGAGAGATGGCTCAATGGTTAAGGCACTTGTTTGCAAAGCCTAAAGACCCTAGTTCCATTCCCCAGTTCCCACATAGAGCACAAAGTGCTGCATGCATCTGAAGTCCTTTTGCAGCATCTGAAGGCCGTGGCACACCTATTCTCTCTGTATATCTCTTCTATATCTCTCTGCTCACAAATAAATAAAAATAAATTTAAAAAGAAATCAAGGGCTTTGTCAGAGAGTTTAGGGCATTTGTTGCCAGCTTAACAGGTGGCATCATCAGGAGGCATCTGTAATAAGCCCCTAGCTCACTGATGGCAAGCACGCAAATGCGTGGAACTGAACAGTAAAGCTATGGCCATGTGAAGAAGGAGCAAAAGTTAGCAGTAATCATGGGATAGAACTTATTTTTTTCTGGGTCTAGGGATAATAGCTCAGTAGGAGGGCACTTACCTCCATCCACAAGCCCCTGAGGTTTGTTCCCCAGGACCACCAAAAATAAAAAACATTTTTTTAAAGGATCAAGACTCTTCTTCTCCAGCTACAACTTTGCTTAAGGAATGTCAGCCTTCATAAGATCCAAGGGAGACTTATTTCAAGACCCCAAATGTAGCCACAGGATCTCCAATGTGGGGTTGGTTGATCATTGGATTCCACTTGATCCCAAAGGCTCAAAGGAATCTTCCAGGGTCTGAAGTTGAGTAGCAGACGGAGCAGACTGTCTTCCTAAAGCCACTTGCAGTCATCTCCTGGCTCCTGCTCCCCATATATGTGACTTAGGTTGTCACCAGCTGTTTACAAGGCTGGAGAGAGCTCACTTATCCTTGGTGAGCAGGAGGTGTCCTGCCCAGCTGCTGTCCCCAGACCTCTCACTGCTCCTTTTTCTTTTCTTTCTTTCTTTTTTATATTTTATTTATTCATTTTCAAGCAGAGAGATTCAGGGGATAGATGATGTGAGAGAGAGAGAGAGAGAGAGAGAGAGAGAGAGAGAGAGAGAGAGAGAGAGAACACCAAGATCTGGCCTGTGTGGGTACTGGGGAATTGAACCTGGGGCCTCAGGCACTGGAGGCAAGTGCCTTAACCGCTGAACCATATCTCCAGCCCCTCCTTTTTGTTCCCTGTGTTTCCTCCTCTCTTCAGCAACATCCTCTCAGTGGACCGGACTGTGTCAGACTGTCCCCAGCTGACCTTGAGCACTTGTGTCCCCACTGGCTCCCAGTCAGTCCTATGGTCTCCAGCCTCCCATTTGCTCTGTTTGACTTTGTTTATTGAGCCCCGCAGGTCCCTGACATCACCTGACCCTCTCCTGGTCCTCAGATACCCCTCACCACCCTTGAACCTCCTCAGCCTTCAGGCCATTGCCTTGCCTGAATTTCCCTCCTGCCATTGCTCCCTAAACACTACCATCAACTAACCAGGGACTTCCTGTTTGGTCCTAGTGACCTGGCATGTGTCACCACCACTCAGAAGTCTAGGGGCCAATCTTCTTTCATGACTTAGTTGCCTCCAAAACTTTCCCCAACTAATCAGATGTTTTCCTGAGCCCTGAGCCCCCTGTTTCCCACTCCTCCTCTTGGCTCCTGGATTTGCATGTGACCCTGTTTCCCTCTTCATTCTCTGCCCATCCTCAACAACCCAGCTCCCATTCATGCCTCCTCGTCCTTCCATCGGCTGCTAAATGGCACCATTACATGGGTTCCTCCTCTGGTTTCTGCCGTATTACCTCATGAATTGTTGTTGCTATTACGTACATGGGCCTCATTTTATTACTAAATTACTCTCAGAGGGAGTATAGCCCTGCTTGACCCTTGGTCTCCCCTGGGATGTGCTCAGCCCAGAAGGTTAGTCAATAAATATTTGCTTATTACATTATCTCAAATGTTCTTTCTGGGTAAAATCAACAATAATACATTGCCCTTCTTCCCAACAGCCATGGATTTTAAAAAAAAAGGTCAAAGTTGGCACAACCAATCAAGGAAATTATAAGCTGTGTACTATTACCAGTCAGAGTTGCCATTTTGACTATCAAAGAGTGAGCATTTACCCAGCACTGTGAGCAAGACTATGTGCTTAACACTCTGCAAACCTAGCTGATTAGACTCAGAACAATCGAGAAGAATATTCAGTCACTTGTTATTATCACTGCTTTACACACAAGGATAGTGGGGTTGAAGAGAGATGCCGGAACTTGCTAGTTGTCTTATAGTTCACAGTACTTGGCAAAGGTAAGAATCAAATTCAGGTCTCAGACAACACTCATGTCCTACCATTGCCTTCAGACCAAAGCCTTGGACCCAGTGTATTAGTTTCTAGAGTGGCTAAGACAAACCACCAGCAGCTGGGTTGCTTGAAACAATCAACATGTTTTCTTGAATGTGTTTTGGAGGCTGGAAATCCAAAAATCAAGGCATTTGCATAGCTGTATCCTTCTGAAGACTGTGAAGGAATCTATTCCACATCCTTCTACTGGTCATCAGGAATCCCGGCATTCCCAGGCTTGTGGACACATTGCCCCAGTTTCTGCCTCCACGTGCTGTTGCTCCAAGTGAGTCTCTGTATCCAAATTTCCTCTTCTTACAAGGGCTCCAATCAATGAACTAGGCCCCTCTATTTCAGTATCCTTCAATCTTAACTGATTCAATTTGCAAAGAACCTGATTCCAAATAATGTTAGTATCAGAGGTTAGGACTAACATATCCTTTGGGAAAACATAATTCAACCCATAATACCCAGCAAGGAAGCTAAGGACAAAGAATTTCCTATGCATTTTGTGTGAGTTCCAGGAGGATGGAGCAAATTGTGAGATTAGTTCTGGAAATCATAGCAGAATGTGCTGGGGGACTGGAGTGTTGTTTCTAAGAGAGATCCTGAAGTCGGCAGCTGCTCAGGCCAGCGCTTCTTCTTCTGGTCTCTGACTGGCTGGCTGGCAGTGAAGCGCAGCGTTCTGCCCTGGTGGCAGGACTGGATGGCCGCTGTCGGGTGAGCTCTGCTGGCGGCTGGCGAGTGCAGACCCGTCTTCTGTGGATCCGGGCAGGGAGGGAGCGGGCATTCTCCAGTGGGCTGGGGAAAACACTGGAGTGTTACAGCTCTGGAAGCACAGCTTCCTGGTGTTCAGCTCAGTAATGGGCAAAGATACCCAAGGGAAATGAGGTGGAGATATTTCCCATTTATTATAGGAACACCGTTGGTTATATAGGGGAAAATGAGGAGGGAGGGGAAGAAATGGGCAAAGGAGATTGGCAGTGACCAGCAACCTATGAATGCCTGCTTTGCATGTGGACTTGAGCCTAGGGTCATATCAGATGGCGGGGGCGAAGGAACTGTGTTTCCTGCCAAGGAGCTCAGAGGCCTAGGATCAAAGGAAGGAGTGCCTGTGAAGCGCCTACCGCTTATCATCAGGGCTTCCAGCTGGCCTCTCACTTACTTTAACCCTATGCCCTCCGTGTCCCATTTAGCAGTACCAACACTGGAGGAGAGGGGTGCTTTGGGAAGGGAAGTGAAGGCTCATGGGAATGAGCATTCTGGCTTTTCTGCCCAGAATCTTCCACAGGACTCATGGCACTTTTGGTCCATTCCATCAGTACTTGGTTGTGGGCAAAGCCAGGCCACCAAATGGCAAGACCCTCATGGTCTACAGGAGGTCACATGGTAGAACTTGGACTTGAGCTCACAGCTTAGCAAGGAGAGACATATCTTTCTCTTGAGGTGTCTGATAGGATGCTATATTAGTCAGGGCTCTCTAGAGGAACAGAACTAAGAGAATAAATTGTATTTAAAAAGGAATTTATTAGATTAGCTTATAGCAGTCTAACAATAGAAATCAACAGGCCAGAAAGTCAAGGAACCCGGTAGCTGCTCAGTCCACATGGCTGGAGGCCTCAGCAGTCCCAAATCAGCACTGAAGGCCTGGAGGCTTCCTGCAGAGCTGTTCTTCAGTCCAGACTAGAAGGCTGAGGAAATTTGGTTCCAAGGCTGAGGAAGGATAACTGAATAGGATAGATGCACATAAGTGAAGGCACTCACCAGCAAGTGGCACAGACGAGCAGGAGAAGGGGCTCTTTTCTCTCATACATAAAGCCCCCCTCCAGGAGATCCACCCACTCTAGAGGAAGGGCTCACTTTGGAGGAAAGACCTCCTCCTTCAGTCAATTCTTCCTGGAAGCAACCTCAGAGACCCAGCCAAGAGGAATGTCTGTGGGTTCCTAGATAGATCAAGTTGACAACGGAATGTAACCATCACAGATGCAGAGATTTAAATGTTGGGGAAAGAGTCTTTCTCCTGCCCTCCTTCTCCTTGTTTGGAGGGTGGCTGCAGAAGCAGGATGGCTGTACTGTGGAGTGTCAATCTGCTCTACACATGCTGGGTTTTCTGTTTTATTTTCTCTAAACATCTTACCTTGCACATCATGAAGCTGCTCTAGCTGGGACCGAGGAGGACAGTGCTGACAATAACAGAGCTAGAGCCCCATTCCAGGGAGGGATGACAGATCACCCTAGGCATGTCCCTTAAGTCATCTCCATATGGCTCTTACACACCTGTTATTTGGGCATTTCACGAAAGACTCCCCAAACTTTCTCTTTTTTTCCACACAAACCATAAACCTTTTGTTTTAATAAATAAAGAATATTCATGGCTTAGATTTTTTACTTTTACAGATAAGGAAAACTTCTAGGCCCAATCAGTAATAGTGAGGCTAATTACTAGCAGGAAGCAGGAGCCACACGGATTTCTTACCCACAGAGCCGGGGAAGTGTGCAGGTGCACTGTGCAGAACCAGCAGGAGCAGAGGTACATCAGACGGGCTGGCTCCTGACCACACTCAACACTCCCCCCACTGCTAACATAAGGCCAGGACACTAGCTACAGAGGGTGTCCACTGATTACTACAGAGCACTAGTAGAACGGAAAGAGGAAGCTCTGCAGACAAGTATGGCAGTCGATCAACTGCACCTCCCAAAGGCTTAGTCCAAAAACTTTCTGTTGGCATTTGCACCAGACCAGGATCCCTGAACCTCTGGCATCATGTGCTGGGCTATGAGGTCCAGGTTTTCCAGGGCACTGGAAAACTTTATCTTGAGATCCCCATTATAGATCTCAACTCCACCACATGTTTTCTCAGGCAGGCAGGTAGGCAGGCCTCTTGATCAATTTGGACAGCAACATCTTTTTTGTTGGCAATTTTCAACAAAGGAAGTGCTTTTTGCCCTGAAGCCTTCACCAGAGGGAAATCTTGTTTTCTGCAATGCACAATCATTTGGGGCTCCAGTAACTGGTACAACCCTGGAGGACCAGCCCGCCAAGCAGCACTTGGTGCCCAGTTGTATCTTTTACCACCTCACTGAGTCTGTTTGGCCTCATTTAGTAGGTCAGTGATAGGTTATCTCTTGCTCTGAGGACTTTGAGTCTCACTTGATTCATCAAATTAGACATTTCTGTTTTCTTCTGCTGTTCAACCTGCTTTTCTTTCTTCTCATAGTATTCCATGATCTGTCTTTGGGAGTGCACGGATGACCTTCCTCATTGTTGAACACTTCTTCTGCCTTTACATCTATTTCTTATGCTTTTTCATTGGCTTCTTGTTCTGTGAAAGCCAGTATGTGTTTGATCTGCTTTTGCATGTCAGCATTGCTGAGCGCCATGGTGAACACACTAGGCTGGTGGCAACAAGCTCGTTTGCAGACATTTCCTCTTAATTCTCGTCATTCTTTATGAAGAGGGTGGCTTCTTCCTCACGAATGAATCCTGCTTCTGTGGTTATCACCCTGTCATCCTGCTGGTGACAGGATGGTTGTAAGTCCTAAAGCACTCATGATGGTTGTTGTTACAATCTGGGCTCAGCCCCCTGAAAGAACAATGAAGAATTGTAGCAGGAGAGGAATTCTTTACGACAAGAAAGATGAACTAGTAGAAGTTCGCGAAAAGAGGGTAGTGGAGGGGGTATGGAGAGATGGTTCAGTGGCTAAAGGCTCTTGCTTGCAAAGCCTGAGAGCCTGGGTTTGACTTCTCAGTATCCACACAAAGCACATGTGTCTGGAGTTCATTTGCAGGAGGCCCTGGTGCACCCATACTCTCTTTCTTCAATCTCTCTTTTTCTCTTTCTTACTGTGTCTCTCTCAAATAAATAAATGAAAATATTCTTTAAAAAAGGGTGGTGAAAATGAAGCACCTACTAAAAAGAGAGAATAGTCCTTACCACCCCCTCCAAAACTCTGAAGTAACACTTCATCTGATGTGGCCAGGATCTTTCCACTTAGCTACACTCAGCAAGCACTGAACATAGGTGGGTTGGGACCTGAGAGGCAGCTGCTATGTTGGGAGACTCACAGAGGAGGGGAGGTGCATGGGATGCAGCAGAGAGGCTTAGTGGGCTGAATACTATGCTACTGTGCGTGGATTTCCATCCACGGAGCTGGGAAGTCTCAGGTTTCGTGTGGTCCCAACAGATCTCCACTTTCAGACAGCCATGCTCACACACCCTCTGATTTCTTTTCCACAAAGTACCACAGTGAACCAGCCTAAGTTCTTAGAAGTCAGGAGAGTCACTGCCCTGGGGGTGAGGCAGATGATGTCTGAGGGGATCCTAGGGAGCTTCTGGGAAGCTGACATTGATTAATTATTTTCTGGATACAGGTCCCTCAAGTGTAGTCATCTTGGGAATTTTTCAAGCTCTACTCTTAGGATGATTGCATTTTCTGTGTCAATGTTACACTGCAATGAAGAGTTTCTTAAAAGAGTTCTCTGGAGGCATGGGGAGATGGCGCCGTAGGGGAAGTGCTCCCATGAGAACCTGAACTTGGATCTCCAGCACGCACACAAAGAACCAGACGTGGCGATGTGCCCATAATCTCAGCTGTGAGGCATCCTGGACTCATTGGCTAGCTAGGGTAGCAGAATTGGTGAGCTCTGGGTTTACTGAGAGACCCTGTCTCAAAGAATAAGGTGGAAAACACTTGAGGGAAAAACTCAACATCAACCTCTGGCCTCTTCAAGCATGCTGACGCATGTGCACACAATCCTGACACACAAATACACAAATGAATGCATGCACACCCACATACGAGAGAGAGAGGGGGGAGAGAGAGAGGAGAGAGGAGAGAGAGAGACTGCTCTGGCTGTTGTTTAAGGAATAAATGGGAGGGTTGGAGAGATTGCTCAGTGGTTAAGGCACTTGCCTGAAAAGTCTAAGGACCTGGGTTCAATTTCCCAGTACCTACATAAAGCCAGATGCACAAAGTGACGCGTGCATCTGGAGTTCATTTGCAGCAGCTAGAGGCCCTGATGTACCCAATCTCTCTTCCCCCTTCTTCTCCCTCCTTGCTACTAAATAAATAAAAACAATTAAAACGAATAGATGGTAGAGAGAAGAGAGTAGGTAGAGTGAATGGGAAAGAACTTGTGATAGTGGGTCTGGTGAGAGCCACTGGCAGCTGGGACTGAGTTAAGGTGCTGGAGGAAATGGAGAAATCCAAGTTCAAGGTTAGGCTTGGAGGCAGACCAAGGGTAAGAACTGGAACAGAGAGGAGACTATGTGAGGGCAGTGATGATATGGGCACAGAGAGACGGATGGGAGTCATAGTTGAAATGTGAGGGATGCAGTTGGAAAGGAAGTCAGTTTGAGGAGGGAAGTCTTTGGCAAGCAGCCAAGTTCCCGTGAGTGGGTGAACAGGACTCCAGGGGGAAGTGTGTGTGGAGAGACTGAAGGAACAGAGCCTGGGTACCATCAACATCAGGTAGAGAAGAAGACTCCTCCCACAATTCCCACCAGGGAACAGAGCAAACAGAGATGGAATACTGGGATGTAGGTGACGTTACAAATGGACAGGGCTGGTCCCTCTAGAATTAGCTAGGTATGGTAGTTGTTGTAGTTAACATCTCTCTTGCTGTGACAAAGAACCCAAGCAAGAGTGGCTTGCGGAGGAATGGGTTGATTATGCTTACAGACTTGAGGGGAAGCTCCATGAGGGCAGGCAAAACGACAGCATGAGTAGAGGGTGGACATCACCTCCACCATAGCACTGCAAACAGCAGCAGGAAGGTGTGCCAAACACTGGCAAGGGGAAACTGGCTATAACTCCCATAAGCCCGCCCCCAAAAACACAGCTCCAGCGAGGTTCTAATACCCAAACTGCCATCAGCTGGAGATAGAGCATTCAGAACACATTTGTTTGTGGGGGAACACCTGGATCAAACCATGACAGTGGTGAATGCCTGTAATCCAACATTTGGGAGGCTAAGGCAAAAGAATATTGAATTTGAGGACAGTCTGGGCTATGCAGATAGATACAGTCCCCCAAACAAAAACAAGCAAACATCAGAGTAATTGTAGAACTTAGGTAAAGTGACCTTCATCAAATCCACAGCTTCTGGGGAAACAATTTCCATGGCACCTCCTCCCCTGAACCCTCGTGAGCTACCACACTGTGGCAGATCACAATGGTGGTGTGACATCTTGTCTGTTGGCTGCTGAAATTTGCCTGCTACAAAATAAGGTGGCTTTGTAAGCTTCCCTGAGCCTCAGCCACCTTCTCCATGGGCACAGGGAATGACTTGTGCCTCTCAAGGGTGATGTGGGACTAATTAGGCCAGCAAATATTCATTCATCATTTATCATGTGTGGTTCATGGTGCAGACATAGGCGTTACGCAGTGCCAAGCCTCACAGGGAGAGACAAAAATACACAATAAACAAGATGATCATGGAAAATAAATGCCATTCCTCAGAGCTCCCCAGTGGCCATTATCCACTGACTGGGCCATGGGGCTCATCCCTCTGTGGCCAATTTCCTGGAGGTCAGCTCCTAAGGTCCTAGGCTCTTCTCAGTCTGAATTCTCACTTTCTCTGTCTGAAAAACTGGCTTCCCTTTCCTTGAAGGCAGGAAGGGAAGGGCTTTATCTTCAAACCCTTCCAGGATGTGAGGAAAAATATTGACATCCCATCTTGTTATCAGAACAAAGAAGAGGAAGGATATCAAAACCGCAGAGTTTCCATTTTCATAGGGTCTGAATGTCCTTTCCTGCCATAAATGTGTTCCAACGTGTGTTCCCTAATGGGTCCTCGTTTCAAACTAACAGATCACTCTGAGCCAACATCTCCAAAGACAAGATCACACTTGTTCTCCATTAAGGAAAGGTTTTCTGGCTTAAAAAAATAACGACCGAGAATTTCTGAAGAAGGATTTGAGGACCTGTTTATATTTATGTGTGCTCCAGAGATCATGTCTCAAAGTGTTTATTATTGTTCCAAGACACCATGTTTCTAGTTAATCTGATAAATTCATATTGTCTCATCCCTTCTAGAACTTTATTTATTCTTGTTTTTAATCTATGATTTTTAAAGTACAGACCCCAGGCCCATCCCTCAGGCATTCTCTCACCTTTTCCTCTTGTCATAAATCTTACCACCTCCATCCAACTGTCCACCTTGTCCATCCCTACTGCTGACCTTCAGAGAGGACCAAGGTAGTATGGAACAGCCACCATAGAAGGATTCCTGGTGTTAGGAGCTAGGAAACCCATATACTTCTCTCTCTTTGCCCTAGCTTTCAAAAGAGGACATTCAATTTTAGAATGATTGGTTCTTTTTACAATTTGACAGACTCATCAACATAGTCTAAGGACCTCCAAGACCCCAGCTAATTGACATTGTTTTTAGTCATAATAACAAAAAATAGAAAATAATAGAAAAACCCACAAGTTGATACAGATTGAAAATTCCAATGTCCTGTTTTTAAAAAATATTTTTATGGGCTGGAGAGATTGCTCAGTGGTTAAGGCATTTTCCTCCAGTGCCTAAGGCCCCGGGTTCAATTTCCCAGGACCCACATATGCCAGACCCACAAGGCGGTGGCCCTGGTGCTCTCTCACTCACTTATTCTCTCTCTCTCTCTCTCTCTGCTTGAAAAAGAATAAATAAAATATTTTTTAAATGTAATGTTTAAAAAATATTTTTATTTATTTGTAAGGGGAGAGACAGAGAGACAGAGAGAATATGAATGGGCATTCCAGGGCCTCTTGCCCCTGTGCGTCTGGCATTACGTGGGTACTGGGGAATCAAACTCTGTGTCAGGCTTGGTAATCAAGCACCTTTAACCACTGAGCCATCTCTCCAGCCCGTGTCCTGCTTTTGCTTGTTTTGAGACAAGGTCTTGCTATCTAGCCTAGGATGACCTTGAATTTGTGTTAAGCCTCCTTCAATTTCCTGAGTGCTGGGATTGTAGAAATGTGTCACCACACTGGCTCCAGTGACTATTTTAATTGTATATTTTGTAGTAGCCCTCAAGTGAGATTTATTTATTGATGATGAATGGATTGATTGATTGATCTATCTAAGTTTTGTGTACTAGGCTAACAAATGTTTGAAAATCCTTGCATAGTGGGATCCATTTGAGACGGAGCTCAGAGAGACATTTCAGCTAGGTTCTCGCCACAGTGTGAAAGGCCCCCTCAGGCTTGGCTTACTTTACCTGTTGTGGTTTCCTTTGGACCCCATGGAAGCCAGGTTCATTATTCTCTCCAAAGCAGGTCTCCTCTGTCTTAGAGAGTGGCTTTTCTCAGTCCTGTTAGAGGATCCCTTGCTCTGTAGACCATAGAGGCTGGAAGGTGGCACTTTCAGGGCCCGGCTGAGAGCCACTGCCAACCCCCTGTCCCAGTGAGGGTCCCAGGCCCAGCTCCCCACAATGACTACTTACCTCTGAAGGAACAAGGGAGTTTCACGTGTACTATTTGTTTCTTTTAGATTTTTCTGATTTTTTTAACTTTCAAAAGCTAACAGAACACTTTTATCAAAGGCCTTTTCTAGTTTATAATAATACTAACAAGATTGAAGACACCTTTTATCATTTCTACTGTGAATAACAACCCACTTTGGCCCCAGACTGGCTATTTTGAATCTCCAGGTGTTATCTTGTGTAGGCATTCTTCCTGCTTGGGAACAGATTTGATTTCCTGAATCACTTCATGAAAGAGATGTTGGGATGCTGGGTGGTGGTTGGATTCCCAAGCCACACCCTGCAGAAGGCACTGGATGGGTAAAGCAGGCTGACTGGCTGGAGGAGGCCTTCCTTCCATCTTTGCTTTGCTTTCAAATCTTTAGGAAATATGGGAAGAAGGATTGACATCTCTCTTCCAGCTCTGAGGTCTTCCCAGGTGGGTCCCAGAGGAGCCAGCTTAGCCCTCCTCCCCCTTCAGCTTCCTCAACCTCTGACATTAAGAAACATATGTGTGTGTGGAGAGAGAGAGAGAGAGAGAGAGAGAGAGAGAGAGAGAGAGAGAGAGAGAGAGAATGGAGATGAGCATATCCAGCTACTACAAACAAAGCCCAGATGCATGTGCTATCTTGTGCATCTGGCTTTACATGGGTAACTGGGAAATCAAATTCGGGTCATTAGGCTTTGCAGGCAAGCACCTTGAATGCTGAGCCATTTCTCCAGCCCAACATTGGGAAACTTCTTTGTCCTCATTGCATTAGGGCCCCTTGAACTTGGTGCCTCACCTCCTAGGTCTTACCCACTGGTGAATGACCAGCTGGGACAGAGAGGGCACTGTGAGCCAAAAAACGTTAAGTAAGATGAGTAGACAGCCTGAGCCAGCCCCCTCCCCCTACCTGCAGATAGGGTCACACCACCCCCTCTGGAAGATTCATCCACATGAATATGGTGACACTTGAGTATAATAAGGGTGGGCAGGGAAGTACATGGTGCTGGAATCTGAAGTCACAACTTCACTAACTTAGCTATCTCTCCAGATCCTCAGTTGTACATTTCTTGACTTGTCATTTTGCTATGGAAAAAGTTGGCTCACTTTAACTTGCATCTCTGCTTCTCCTACTCCTCAAAACTTTAAAAAATTATTAGTAAGTTTGTATGTACAATTTATGTATAGATATCACAGCATCCCTCCTCCCTGCCCCCATTCCACTGAGGGCCCTCCAGATGCATGCACCACTTTGTGTATCTGGCTTTACATGGGCACTGGGGAATTGAACCCAGGTTGGTAGGCTTTGCAGGCAAGCACCTTAACCACTGAGCAACCTTTCCAGCCCTGACTTTTGAAGATTCACTTTCACAATTTCTCAATGCAACTGGAGTGTGGTGAACATGCACACATACAACCATTTTGTCTT
Source organism: Zapus hudsonius (assembly GCA_004024765.1). NCBI lineage: Eukaryota > Metazoa > Chordata > Mammalia > Rodentia > Dipodidae > Zapus > Zapus hudsonius. Next base: position 18,994 of record PVHP010006066.1, read on the forward strand.
TCATCTTTGCACAGTACTCAACAAACTACGTGAGACAGCCAACACTTCATTACAAAATAGACTATGTTGATGATTCTGTCAAATTGTAAGCTAATGGAAGTATGTTCTGAGCACACTTAAGATAGACAGAGCAAAGCTATATGCTTGGTAGGTTTGGTATATTGAATGCATTTTCCTCCTGGGATAGTTTTAGTTAGAATGGGTCTATTGGACTCAAACTCTATTTAGGAGCATCTGAGTATGCTTCTTGGAATCTTTCCTTTTCTTATTGGAAAAAGTAGGGGCAGAATGATATGTCTGCTGAATGCAGTATCATGAAATACATTAGGTTTCTAATTCAAGATGGCAGACAGTATGCTTATCTCTCTTCACCCCATTACAGTGAAAAAATGATTCAGAATGATAAAATGGTACTGAGGAGTTGCTCAGCAATTAAAGGTGCTTTCTTGGAAACCCTGTCAGCTTGGGTTCAATTCCCCAGCCACCCATGTAAAGCCAGATAGGCATTCATTTATAGTGGTAAAAAAAAAAACCTGTCATACACACACACACACACACACACACACACACACACATTTTAACAGAATGATAAAAAGGTAACAGAAAAAACTGAAGTCTGTGGATAGATAAGAACCTCAATAAGTGTTGCAGAAAGGTCTATGATTTGGAAGTGTTGATGGACTGAAGTATCTTGCAGGTGTCTGCATGGGGTCTCCAGGGTGGGAAGTCTGATGCTCAGCACAGCTCCACAGGCAACAGCTGTAGAACAGGCAGATGTGGCGAGAAGTGAAGCCAGAGTGGTGCTGAACTCTCAAGGTTCATATAGAATAGCTATTGTCCTAGGGAACACACAAGCACCATCTCCTCATGAATGAGCTTATCAGTTAGTAGCTCAGGGGTTTGTCTCCAGGGAAGCCCTTCTCCTGTAGCTTCCAGTTTGTTTCCCATAAAGTGAGGTGATATTAAACTAATAACAATACTGACAGGACTATCAGTTGGAGAGATAGCTCAGCAGTTAAGGCACTTGCTTGCAAAGCCTGATGGCACGGGTTCAATTCACAAAGTAGCACATGCATCTGGAGGTTGTTTGTAGTGGCAAGAGGCCCTGGCACATCCATTTTCTTTGTGTCTCTCCCTTTTTGTCTTTCTCTCTGTGCTTGCATATATATATATAAATATATATAATATATATATAATATATATTATGTATAATATATATATATATATAATATATATATATAATATAGTTGGAGCTGGGCTTGGTGGTACCAAGGGCTTCTTTCCCTATTTTGCCTAACCCAGAAAGTTGTCTCCTACAGTGTTTCTGAGGGGCTGGGGAGATTGCTCAGTGGTTAAAGGCACTTGCTTGCAAAGCCTGCCAGCCTGGGTTTGATACCCATGTAAAACCAGATGTACAATGTGGTGCTTATGTCTGGAGTTGGTTTGCAGTAGCAGGAGTCCCTGACTTTCTCTTCCCTCTGCCTTCTCCCTCTCTCTCCCTTTTGTCTCATACATAAACAAACAAACAAACAAACAAAAAAAAAAAACAAGTTGTGCCGGGCATGGTGGTGCATGCCTTTAATCCCAGCACTCGGGAGGCAGAGGTAGGAGGATCACCATGAGTGAAATTCCTGCCTGCCAGAGCCTTCAGCAACTGCGGGTCCTCTTCCTGAGACCAACCCTTCTCAGGGGTGCTCCTGCCTACAGGGGTGCAGTAATTACCTTTTCCGGATCAGAATGGTCTCTGAGGCCCGATTTGGACTGGCAGAGGTCAAAGGAGCAGGCAGATTTACAAGGTCTCCTCCCTCATTCAGAGAACTACAGAGTGGTGCTCAGCACAGCCCTGAACCATCCCTATCTTGTTTGGTGAGGAAAAATGTTTCCCTGCCTTGCTGTTCTCTTCACTTTCTTCCTTAATTCCCTTCCTTGGGAAGAACTGCTCATTTTAAAAAAATAAATTAAAAAATTTAAAACAAACTCCAGATGCGTGTTTCACTTTGTGCACCTGACTTCATGTGAGTGCTGGGGAGTCAACCCCAGGCTGCCAGTATTTGCAAGCAAGCCCCCCAACCTGTTTCTTTTTTGGCTGCCCTGACAAAGTCTGCTTGGCAAACAGACAGCTGCCACCTAGGCCCTTGTTCTTAACCACAGGTCCCTCTGTGCTTCAGTCCACCTGCCCTCATGCTGCTAAAGGCTTTTCTTCCTGCTCTGGGGTTGTCATCAGTGAGTGCCTTGGGGAGGTCACATCCCAGTGGTCATAAGGAATCAGGCAAGTTTTGTGAGTTTTACCTCCCTGAGGACTGTGTGGACAGAACCAGAGCAGTTGACAGCTGTCGGTCATTAGACAGATCGTGACCCTTCCTGTGGGAAGGACATTTCAGAGCTGTCGGGCTCCACAACCATGACCAGGTTCCTCTGTGATCAAACGCCAGCTCCATCACAGCTCCCTTGTCTAGTTTGGGAAGGAGAGTCATGAACATGGCAATGGACAAAATAGAACATCCTAGAGTGTGATTTGAGCCTTTTCCAGTTATCCTGAGCCCCAGGATTTATCCCAACCCCTTTGTTGGCCTCAGGCCTAGGACCCCACTCACTGTCCCTTAGCAGCTCAGCTTTTCTTCAGACTCCCTTAGCTCTTTAGCAAGGGTGGCAAAGGGTTGCTTCTTTATTAGAAGAAAGATCTTTGGGCCACTCCCGTTTTCTCTGCTTCCTTCCTCTCCTTTCTCCCAGCTGTGTGTTTGTTCAGATTAAGGGATGGGGCTGTAAACATGACCTTCACATTTAAATGCCTGAGATGAGAGCCTCCCATGCACCCTTCCTTCCAGAAGGTTCCCCTACGTGGGATTTCTTTGCCCGCTTCCTTTGCAAGATGTGCCCACAAGACTGATGTGTTTACTTTAACATCACACTCCCCTCATGTACACCAAATGTTTAAACACACACACACACACACACACACACACACACACACACACACACACACACACACACTGACCTAGATATTTGCATGGGTTTGAACCTTTGAAAATAGACCTGTTGAATAAATAAACATTCTCATAATATTGTCAGCATTCATACTTGAAAACAAAAACAGATGTGGGATTATGGGATGCTCTTCAAAGTGTCAGAATAGAGTTTGGAATCGCTTCATAGCAGTGAATATTTTAAGGTATTTTTCTTCAGTCAACTTTATTAAGGTATAGTTGACATATAATAAAAGACACAGACTTGAAATGTTTTGACAAAGGTAACTCTACCTGTATAAATATCCCTGCCATAAAACTGTGGATTATTTCCACCACCTCAGAAAGTCCCTGTATACATTGGTGCAAATCTTTAGCTTTTTAGTTTGGGTTGAGAAATATCTAAAGGTAATTTTGAGTTGAGTGGAGAAAGCAAGTGGACCAGCTGAACTGGCCAAAGCTGCTCTGTGCAGAGTAAATCGTGTAGTTGAAAGATTGTAACCACGTCAAAAAGGGCATTTACAAGTAACTGAAGACAGATCATTGAGATAAAGCTGCAGCTGCCTAGAGCAGCTCTTTTGATGGCTGAATAGTTCAGAACGTAGGTTATCAAAATGCTTAAAAGACGCATTGTAGTGCCGGGCGTGGTGGCGCTCGCCTTTAATCCCAGCACTCCGGAAGCAGAGGTAGGAGGATCACCATGAGTTCAAGGCCACCCTGAGACTACACAGTGAATTCCGGGTCAGCCTGGGCTAGAGTGAGACCCTACCCCCCCCAAAAAAAAACAAAAACAACCCCCCCCAAAAAAAAACAACCATATTGCAGGCTGGGAAGGTGGCTCTGTGGTTAAAGGTGTTTGCTTGCAAAGCCTGATGACTCGGGTTCAATTCCCCAGTACCCACGTAAAGCCAGATGCACAAAGTGGCACATGCATCTAGAGTTCCTTTGCAATAGCAGGAGGCCCTGGTATAGTCACACTCTCTCTCTCTTTCTCTCTCTTCTCACAAATAAATAAACAACAGTTTCTTAAAAAGACGTATTGCTCACCTGAAGGACAAAATGGTGCTTCAAGCACTAGGGATGAACTTTTCGAAGAGGCGCCAGCCATATTTCCTCCAGGAAGTCTGTGTTCTGTATTGAGAAATCAAATGCATGCAGAAAGCTATGAAAATAATAATGCCGAAATAGAAAGGAGAGTAAAGAGATCGAAAATGATGGCGTGTTGCATTAAGGAAGCTCTTGGAATGCACCTTTCTTGTCCTTGTGAGAAGAAATTTGCCATAAGCTGCTTTCTAAAAGGGACACTTTGTCCCTCCAACAGGGGTGCTGCGAGTTGTCATCTGCACATGTGTCTGGCTGCATTCATTGCTATCCTGGGCTGCATGTGGCCCTCTGACCACAGGTTGGACACACCTGCTCTAAAGGAAACTCTGAAGAATTCTATTTTGTTACATGGGGGTGGGGAGGTTGTAGGGTTACATAGTTACAGCTGTCTGTATGGAAGAAGTTGAGTCTTTAATGAATGACTTCTCAGAGCTTTTGACAGGCTAATGCGATTACAATTATTCATGGTGATGGATTATAGTGTGCAATGCTTTTCTCCAGGGAATCCTTTCAATTTGGTGCGTCTTTACCAGAGTTCTCTATACCACCTTGCAGCCCACACTGCTCCTGGATTCTCACGCCACAGAATTGCAAGCAAGGAGGGAGTAAGAGGAGTGAGTGGGGGCAGCCCCAGCCTACTGATTCTCCCTCCGGGTGGGCACAGCATGGGGCCAGGTACCCTAAATACACCTCTGGTACAGTCCTCAGCACTCAGGTGTCATGGCTCCTGTGTACTTTCAACTTCTGCTCATGGCACATGCTCTCTTCCAGGGATGGCTTCCCACTTCTTTTGCACTATCAAGTGAGTGGATATTTGGTATTTGTGATTAGACAGGGACATGATCCCATAGTTCCATTCATATGAAACAGTATATATGATGAGATAGCCTTGACCCCAGATGACCCCAAATGACCCTGGCCAGAAAGCTCTGCTGAAGCTACTCTTCCCCTGCTTTCTCTTTTCCTGGCATTTTCTCCTACCCTTCCCTCCCCTTTAGCCACAAAGCTGATTCTCTCTCTCTCTCTCTCTCTCTCTCTCTCTCTCTCTCTCTCTCTCTCTCTCTCTCTCTCTCTCTCTCTCTCCCTTTGGAATGTGGGGCTCAGACCCACACCAGCACTTCTGCCAAGGGAGCCATAAGGTGCCCAGACCCATCAGGACCACAATGGCCAGCGGCTGGGGTGAGTTTGGTGGTGAGGGGTGAGGAGGTGGGAAAGGAGCCAATAGCTCTTGCTGGATTCTCCCAGGGGAGAATATGGAGGAATTTCTTCACTTATAGGAAACTGCAAAGGCATATCTTTCAGGAAATGTTCTGAGACAGATTTTTTCTCCCACCATCCCCATCTTCCTCTCATGAGACAGCTGAGGAAGTTGGTAGGAATTAGTCACTCCTGTTAATTCATTACTAATTTTGATGGAGGGAGATGGATCTTTCCTGAGCTTAAGGCTCAGAAACTAGAATGCTCTAACCCTAACTCATGGTCCTTCTTTTCATAGGAACTTCTGCTCCTGGGCTCCTAGGCTCCTGGGCTCCTCCTCACCTATGGCCCTGTCCCCTTCCTGGGTTCTTGCTGGAAATACTACCCTGTCGCTTCTTCCATTTGGAACCAGTGACAGTTCAACCAGTACAGGAGTCCCTGACCTGGCCCCTTCCAACATGTTTACCACCATGGCCTGGCCCCAGGTCTGGCCATTATTGTAAATCCCCTTCCTCTTTTGCTGGGTGACACTGGTCACCACCATGAACCAACAAGTCTTTGAGGTACCTCTGTGCAAAAGTCAGCAACAGGGTTCTGGGACTTTTAGAAGCATCCTTGAACTAGAAACACAACGGAACCCTATCCTGGGAGAGGGGATCGTGAAGGTCTGTACAGATTGTGAACAAAGGTATGGATGCTGTTTGTGCTCTGAGGACCTTTGAGAGGTTGCAATTCTCCGAGTGCTGTGGGACAAAGCCATCCCCTGTTCAGTGCTTCAAAGAGTGACACCACTTTACTGGAAAGTCTGCAATCTGTGTGGGGTTCAGCTGGGGGGACCTCATTTCTATCCTACTTGGCAGCCAAGGTTGGGACTGGAATCATTTGAGAGTTGATTGGTAGCCTGTCCTTGCAGTTGACATTACCTGAGGACTGAAGTCCTAGTTGGAATTGTCAGCTGTACACCAACCTCTGAGGAAGCCTGAGCCCTTACAAAATATGACGAAGTCTGAGGATCATAGACAGAAGGAGCCAGGCAGGTTTTCTATTTATACTTAGGACCTAGCCTCAAAGCCACCCAGCACCATCTCTGTTCCGTTCTTCTCATTACAAGCTAGGAGCTAGGATTGACTCATACTCAAAGGGGGAGACCACTCACCCCACCTTTAATGAAGTTTCACGTGAAGGGGAGATATTGATGCGGCCATCTTTTTGAAATGTAGTCAGCCTCAGCAGATATGGAGTCAAAGAGGCAGACAGGAAGAGTGTGGAACTTGTGGTGGTGAGGATACCACACCAAGGGGTCAGGTTATCTCACTGGAAGTGGGAACCATTAAGAGATGTTGGTTTGAGCCGGGCGTGTTGGTGCACACCTTTAATCCCAGCACTCGGGAGGCAGAGGTAGGAGGATCGCCTTGAGTTCAAGGCCACTCTGAGACTACATAGTGAAGTCCAGGTCAGCCTGGACTAGAGAGAGACCCTACCTCGAAAACCAAACAAACAAAAAAGAGGTGTTGGTTTGCACATGGCATGCTTCAATTAGTGGTTGGGAAAGCTGTCTTTGGGGTGGTTAGTGGAAGAATCAGGAGAGCAGACAAGAGCCCTGGGAGAGGCTGTGATAGAAATCCAGGGAAGACATGGGTAAGGACCTGAGCCAAGGTGCACACTGGGTGGCGACGGACTCAGACAGGAGAAAGACCAAGAAGATGTCACGGGATCTGGCAATGAGGTGAATGTCGTGGTATGGGAGAGGGCATCTAGGTGGATTCTTGGTTTCTGGCTGGGGAAACAGTGCAATGATGGGTGAAAGAAAAGAGAAGAGGCTTGTGAGGGAGGCCACTGAATCCCATCTGGGAAGTGATTGGACTGAGAGGTCTAAGGTGGACATATCCAATAGCCAGCGGGATGCACCCAAGGGTAGAACTCTGGGGCAAGTTCTGGAAGAGGAGCCAAGGTTTGGATGTCATTTGCTGTGGCAAATTAGATTAGCAAAATGCATGTACAAAAATGGAGCATGTCCAAAAGCAGGAGCACAGACAGTATAGGGTGGTCAGAGGAAGAGGGTCTGACAAAGCACCAGCTCTCACATTGTCTTTCCTGGGTCTGGCTTGACCCAGGGGATTATCCGAGATTAAGTGTGCTTTGGTGCCATGGAACCATACATGGCGATCAGACCATCACCATCTCCAGCACCTTCCCCATCAGTTCTCGTCACCATCATTCAGCACCACTTTCACCTCCACCAACACTTTCCCCATCAACACCACCAATGCTCTCACTCCCTTTTGTTGGTGGTGTTGATTTTGGTTTTTCGAGGTAAGGTCTCGCTCTAGCCCAGGCTGACCTGGAAATCACTCTGTTGTCTCAGGGTGGCCTTGAATTTATGGTGATCCTCCTACCCCTGCCTCCCAAGTGCTGGGATTAAAGGTGTGCGCCACCACGCCCAGCTCTCACATTCACTTTTACCAATATCTTCACCAACACTATCTCATCACCTTCGCCAACACTATTACCAGTATCACCACTTTTTCACCATAGCCGTCATTATCGACATCCATGTTGCTTTGCCATCCTGCTTCAGGGCTCTGTCTTCCCTGGTGTCTACAGTGGCAGCTCCTATGGAGGAGGTGAGTTCTGTGCTGGTTGGTGGTTCACTTTCCTCTGTACATGCCATCTGCTCCAGGAAGTGTGGTCTATGTTGCCCACCAGCTTCTGCTTGAGAAGCTTTTTCAAAAGACACATTTCTGACTTGATTCCCACCCACTTCAATTGAGAGGGCCTGGGCTTGGGCTCGAGGCTCTATTTCAATGATATCTCTTGCCCCTTCTTTCAGGTAATTTTGACTTAAAGCTACGTTAAGAACCACAGTTACCACACAGTTAGGGAAACCAAGTTCAAGAAAAGGGGTTTGGTTGACTCCCCTTTTTGAGTGAGAGACAAGCCAAGACCCAGCCTACTCCATGCATCTTGAGTGACAGGCACCCGAGCTCCACAGTTCTTTGTAGGACTATGGGAGACATTCATGTTCCCTCTCTCTGCACCTCAGTGTCCCCATCTGGGAATAGAGAATAGGACAAAATCATTTTCAAAAATAGCTTTAGAGAGGGGCATGGTGGTGCACACCTTTAGTCCCGGCACTCTGGAGGCTGAAGGTAGGGAATCCGCTGTGACTTATAGAGTGAGTTCCAGGTCAGTCTGGGTTAGAGTGAGACCCTACCTCAAAAGCCAAAACAAAACGAAACCAAAAAAGGTTTGTCACAAATCATTAAGATTTCCAGAGGAGGCTCACTGGGAAACAGGCCTAGAAGGCCATCTCCACTCCCGAACTGCTGACTTTCTTCTGCCTCTGATGAGGAGGGACGTGGTGATTGTTACAGGCAGCAGTTTGGAGACATGTCTGGTTTCTTGGGTCCTCCGATTTAGAGGCCATGAGCATGGATAGGCAAACACCCAGTGAATTCCAGGTTCTGTCAAAAGCCTCTAGATGTCTGGCTCTGTCCTGGTAGGCAGGATCCCTCACAGGCTAGAGTGAGGGCCCCTGCAGAGACAGGTTAAGTTTTGAAGGAAACAGAAATGAAGGTGGAGCCCCAGTTGCTGTTCTGGATGCCAGCCCTTCAATTCAGGGAAGAGCTTTGGCAGACTTTGACAAGTGATAGTTCCCTACCCTTCCCCGAAGGAAAAGCATGACCCAGAGGGATCTTCCAAGGACTGCTGAGGGATGTGGCTCTTCTGCTTAGCATCTGCTGAGCCTAACAGCTGAGAAGTCAGGATGGCTCAGAGCTGAGCCTGGAGCTCACAGAGGGTGCCATGACACCCTCCCCCACTCTACCTGAGAGCTCTCCCTGCCAACCATGAGACTCACATTTACTCAGTACTCACAGGGCATGGCATGTGAAGCCTGGTAGACATGGTGCCAAACGACCCTTCCCCAAGGCCTTCCTTGACCATCCATCTAGAAGGGAACAAAAATATCACAGATATTCTTCATAAGAAGTCAAGATAGCCCTGGCATTAAGCTTAATGAGGATGTGAATGGGCCATTCATTCAAGCCAGGAACTGCATCAGAGTGGCCTCTTGGACATGTTAGAGGTGAGCTTGGATGAGAGGCATTGGGAATGAACAATAGGAAGAAGTGGAGTCACCAACCTAGGCTTGGCTCATAGGCATGGAGGCAGAGTGGCCTTTGGCCCTCTCAGGGAAGAGAGGACAACCAACAACTTAGAAGGCGCATCATGAGGTATCCAAGATGGAAACCCCTGATGCTGGGTGCACTCTGACCTTTCTTGGGGATGACTCCCCCATAGTTTCACGGGCTATCTATGATAACATTTGGTAGAGCTAGAAATGGCTAACATTGTTGGCGTGTCTCCTGTGGGGCAAACCATGTGTGACCATGAATATGAATGAATGAATAGTGACCATGGCATTGTCCCCTCAGGACCATCCTGTGAGGTAAATGTTCCCAGGCCACATGTAGAGAAACAGGTCTGGCTGCTGGGCCTTCATGCTCCGAGGCCCCAGATGGAAGTCTGGGCCGAGGCCTCACCAAGCCCTTGTCTGTCCCCAGATGTTCGTGCTTTGCCATGGCCTCCTGCAGCTCTGCCAGCTCCTCTACAGTGCCTACTTCAAGAGCACCCTCACCACCATCGAGAAGCGCTTCGGGCTCTCCAGTTCTTCCTCGGGTCTCATTTCCAGCTTGAACGAGGTGAGCAGGAGGTGCTGGGCGCACTATGCTGACCACAGGCCCTGGGGGAGCAGAGCAGGGAGCAAGAGATGCAGGCCTCTTCCCAAGTGCATGGAGATCGCCACTCCTTGACATTGGCCTTGGACTTGGATATGTCCAGGACCTGCTGCCCTCACTCATGGACAGCAACAAATCTCTGACGTGAATGTCACTGCAGCCCTGGTCTCTGTTTCCAGTAGACATCACAAATTGCCCAGTTTTCTTTCACGCTGAGTTCAGACATAGCCTCTGATTTTCCCCACAAAACATTCTAGGCCCTTCTTCTAAGGGCAATCTGAGCTGGCGTGTAAAGTGAATTCCCTCTTCCAGTTAATCTTAGGATAGCCTCAGGAGAAGTTAAGTCTTCGGTAGGCTCGTCTGCCAGCTCCTACCCTTATATTTTTATTCACATTGTCCCAATTCTTGAAACAAAACTGTGGATCCATGAACAACTGGAATTTTCAAGGGTCACAGAGCAGCTAGACATGTCACAGGTTCTGTTAAAGATAGGTCACACAGGCAAGTGAGGGACATGACATTTCCCTAGGGCTCTAGTTCAATCACAATGAAAATAACTGACTCATGAAAACTTCTTTCCCATGGTGGGGGAGAGTACCCAGAGACATGTCCCCCTCCAGCAACAACATACAAAGGAGGTTTACATACAAACCTGGCTGCCTCCTATGCTATCCATAACTCCTACCCCAGGGACTGATCCAGTGTGCCCACCGAGGAGGATACCCAGTGAAGTGGGGACAGGGAGGAGGGGAATGGGGGTACCAACACAATATTTGCTCATACAATGTATCTAATTTTGGATAATAAAGATAAAAAAAACACAAATGTGCTTTCGGGAAAAAAAATAATAAAATACCCTGACTTTATGCCTGTGCATGAATCCAGGCAAATTCCATTAGATAGTTCCCTTCTCTGATAGAATATTCTTGTGGATGAGTGTACATACACTGTATGTGATTCTGTGTGTATCTATGTCTGTGTGTCCGAACATTTTGCATGCCTGTGTTTGTGTATGTATACTTCGGCGCTGTCTGAAGACTTTTGTCTGAGACTGTGTCTCTGTGTATAGCTGTATGTGGGGGTCTGTGTGTGACTGTGTGTACCTGCATCTGTGGGTATCTGAGGATTTATGTTGACTGTGTGGAAGGGTGTCGGAGTGGCCTGAAGTCTGTGAGAAGAATCAGCCCCAGTGCAGGGGAACCATGAGGTATGTGGTGAGTATGAGCCTTCTGGCCACAGCCTCACAGTCTCAAAGCCTTCTGGGGCCCAGGTAAGATGAAGAGACAGGCTGATTATGAAAGCTCTCGGCTCTGGGAAACCATAGCCCCTCATGTCCCACTGACGTCCATGGTTGAGCAGACAAGGCTGGTCCAAGCCCTGGAGGCCCTGCTCTCTGAACCTGCCTCAAGTGCTGGGCTTATCTGGGTTTTTGAGACACTAAAGGGCAGAGTGTACTATTAATGGGCATCCATGATAGCTTTCAAATGGCTTTCCAATGAATTTGCCTCAGGGGGAGGTATGAGGCCTGAGGCCCCTTTGTCTTGGCTAGAACGACTGCAGTTTGGGGTGTGCTTTGTGGGAAAAATAAATAGTTCTTTCAAAGTCAATCCACTGCTAAAGCTTGGGAGCAAGGTCACCTTACCTGAGCAGACCCTGTGGGGCCCCAGGAGAGATGGGAGGGCCTCTGGAGATAAGTGGGGTGAGGCACCCTGACCTTCCTCTCTGGGGCCCCGTTGGGAGCCTCTATCACCTCTCACACTAGACATTTCAAGTCAGCCTCAGAACATAGCTGGCATTTCAAAGGTCTCATGCTTTGAGCAGTTTGTGGAAAGTGATGGAGCAACAAGAAGGAAAAGAAATGACCCCTGGAAGTACAAGATCAAGCTCGGGATCTGCTCTCCAGGCAGCCATTTCAGAATGTGCTGGAATCACGGGGACTGGAGAGTTCCCTGCTGAGGCCAGGCTGACTCCTCACACACCATCACACCCTTTTCTGTGTGCCACCACCTCTTACTGTTGGCCATGCTGCTGGGGCTCCTGGGTAGTCAGCCACGCCGTCTTTAAAACCTTCACTCACTGGCTCACATGTCACTGAGCACCAGCTGCTTTCCAGGGAGAGCTGGAGGTGCTGGGGAGCCAGGCATGCACAAGCTAGGACTAGATGCTGTTTCAGTGGCTTTCTTTTTTACTGTAACACAATACTTGGAAAAAGCAACTTCTAGAAGGAAGAGTTTCTTTTGGCTCCTGGTTTGACGGTACAGTCCATCATGAAGGACAGCATGGTGGCAGGAATATGAGGCAGCTGGTCACGTTACAGCCGCAGTCAAGAAGCAGAAAGATATAGATCCTGGTGCTTAATTCACGTCTCCTTTTTACTCAGTCTGAGACCCCAGCCTGTGGAAGTGAACTGCCCACATTCAGGATGGCTCTTCCTACCTCAGTTAACCTAATCTAGGAACTCCCCCCAAGACTGTTGTCTCTTGGGTGACTCTAGATTCTGTCAAGTTGACAGTGGAGATTAACCATCATCATAAAAGTGGAGGAATGAAGTCCTTTAGTGGATCAGATCTTAAATTTCATGAAAAGAGAGTCATGGAGAAGATAGGGCCCATGGGGCGCAAGAGGCACACCTACAGAACACGGAACGTTGAATGACCCATGTGTCCAGCCAGAGGAGATTCGGGAGTGCCCTGGTCCTTGCCCTTCATTTTGCAAACGTGAGCTGGGCCCAGGAGGGGTACGGGCAGTTTAGAAACACAGCTGTTGGGACAGAAACCCACTTTTCCAAGAGGCCTGGGCAAGCCACCGTCCAACCTCATGGATGTGGGCAGGTACTCTTCTGTCATATATAAAATCAGCATTGTTCATGGTTATGGAGACCAGAATCCTTAAGCCCTTTACTTAGTACCTTGCTAAACTTAGGCAATTAATGAAGAAATGTGGACTGGTCCTAGGGGTCAGCAAGGACTCGAGGCTTCCTTGAATTTTGGGGTTTGTGTGTGCTAGTGAGGGCACACATAGGGCACAGCATGTGTGTGGAGGTCAGAGGGTCCCTTTTAGGTGTCAGTCCTGGCCTTTTACCTCATTTGGAGTCAGGGTCTCTCATTCTCATTCTCCTTGTTATTCATGACTGCTTTTGCCAGGCTGGCTGGTCCTTGAGCTTCTGGGAGATTCTCCTTTCTCTGCCTCTCATCTTGCCTTCAGCATGCTGGGATTACAGAAACCCACTTCACCTCTAGTTTTTGGTGGGACCTGGGGATATGAACTTGGGTACTCCTCCATCTCGAGTGGTGAGCATTTTATCCACTGAACAATCTTCCCAGCCCAAACTTCCTTGAATTTTGCCCCAAAAGATTTGGCTATAAAAGATGGGGATGTAGCATGCACAAAGCCTAGGTTTGATTCTCATGACCACATACATGGGAGTAGTGACACACATCAATAATCCCAGCACTTGAAGTCCGAGGTCATTCTCAGTTAAATAGTGAAGCCTTGGCTACATACGACCCTGTATCAAAATAATCAAAGTAAGGGCTCAGTGACTAAAGGTCCTTGCTTGCAAGGCCGACTGGCCCTATTTTAATTCCCCAGGATCCATGTAAAGCCAAATGCAAAAACTGTCACATTAATCTGGATTTTGTAATGGCAAGAGGCCCCGATGTGACCATTATCTGGCAAATAAAACAAAATTTTCAAAGAGTTTAAAATAAACATTTTAAATTAATTTTTTAAAAAAATTTGCCTATAAAATGGCTGATATTCAGATTATCAGCTAGTTATTCATATCTCCAGATTCTAATTTCCCTTGTACTGGACTATAAGATGGAGTCTGGGATGAGGTTCTGGTGACAGAGGAAAAGCTAACTCTGTGTGTGTGTGTGGTCCAGGCAAGGAAATCTAAACCAGGCTGGCATGGCTCTGTCCAAGACCCTGCCCATACTGGGCAGCTCCTTTCACCTCCAGTCTTGCTAGGAAAAGTGAGGCCAGTCCTCCTGTGAGCTGGGGGAGGACAGGCCTCGGGTCTCACGTGCCTTCTTCTCTCTCTGCAGATCAGCAATGCCATCCTCATCATCTTTGTCAGCTACTTTGGCAGCCGGGTACACCGTCCCAGGCTGATCGGCATTGGGGGTCTCCTCCTGGCAGCAGGGGCCTTCATCCTCACCCTCCCACACTTCCTTTCTGAGCCCTACACCTACACATCAACCAGCATTGGTAAGTGACCCCAACCCTTACCTGAAGGAGATGAGGCAGGGCAATCATGGTGCAGAATTAGTGGTGGCACTTTGGGACTGTGGGTACCACTCTGGGCCATGCTGTCCTTTCCCACCAGAGGATGTCTTTAACTACGCATCTGAAACTCAGAACATATTGAAATACACAGAGAAATACAAAAATTACCCAATCCCTGGCTTGTTGAGGATGGGGTGCACCTCTCTCTATGATTTCTTGTGCTTTGTGCCACTCTGTGGCTTTTAACTGTCTTTCTGCCCCTTCTTCTGCAAAGTTCCCTGAGCCATGGCAGGCCTGTTGGCAGTCTGATTTAGTGTTGAATTTTTCTAGGTAGAGTCTCACTCTAGCCCAGGCTGGCCTGGAATTCACTATGTAGTCTCAGGCTGGCCTCGAACTCCTCCTGCCTCTGCCTCCCAAGTGCTGGGGTTTAAAGGTGTGCACCACCAAACCCAGCTCACATACTTGTTTTATTAATAGCCTTATTAAGATTCAATTCATAGGCTGGAGAGATGGCTAAGTGCATTTTGCACAAGCATGAGGGCCCGAGGGGACCTGATTAGCCTGAGTTCTCCAGATGCCACATTAAAAGCTGGCATGGCTACGTGTGCCTGGAACCTCAGCTCCACCTCGGAGCAGAGCCCTTCAAGCTCAGGAATCAGCTAAAGGCGAGACTCCAGCTCAAACAAGAGCGATGGAATGGGACAGCCTATGTTCCACTCCAGCACCCCAGTAGAGCAACCCCGCACAAGCACTCATGGGGCTCTGACAGGACACACATATGTGCATACACCCTCATACAACACATCACACATGCACCCACACAAGCTAAAATAATTCAATTCTCAATTCAGATGTCATACAGTTCACCCATTTAAATTGTATATTAGGGGCTGGGGAGATTGCATAGTGGTTAAGGTGTTTGCCTGAAAAGCCTAAAGACCGGTACCCACATAAAGCCAGCTGCACCAGGTGGCACATGCATCTGGAGTTTGCTTGCAGTGGCTGGAGGCCCTGGTGTCCTCATCCCCCCCCTGCTTGCAAGTAAATAAATAAATACTTAATTAATTAATTTAAGGTGTATATTAAGGGGCTGGGGAACTGGCTCAGATTATGACCACATCCTGCGCAAGCATAAGGCCTGGGGAGGCCAGAGACCACATGAGTTAGATTCCTCAGCACCCATGTAAACAGCTGGGAGCGGCCTCCCATATCTGTAATCCTAGTCCTGTGGAGAGCAGAAACCAGAGAAGTGCTCAGGCTTGCAAAAACAGCAAGCTTTGCAACCAGTGAGAGACTCTGTCTCAAGGAAACAACGGATGAATGATGCTCTCCTCTGGCCTCTGCACCAGTGTGCATGGGGGTACATGCTTATGGACACACCCATGCATACACCACACAGGTAGAGAAAATAAAGTGTAGTTTAATCATTTGGGGTATATTACGTTCTTAATTTTTTAAACAATGTTTTAATTTTTCATTTATTTGCATCTATGTATGTGTATGGATTGTAGACAAGTGCCAGATGCATCTGGCTTTACATGATGCTGGGGAATTAAACCTTCCAACCAAGGGTAGGAAGCCAGCACCTTCAACTGCTGAGCCATCGCACCTTTCCCTTAATTTTTTTACATGTGGTAAAATGTATGTAAACTTGCTGTCAACCATTAAGTACAACTCAGTGTCATTACATATGCTATCCATGCTATACAACCACCAGTGGTATTCCCTAACCCTTTCATTACTCCAGAAGAAGTAAGGGCTGGGGGATGGCTCAATGCACAAGACTGGTGGGCAGAGCTTGGATTCCCAGAACCCATGTAAAGCCAGATACAAGTGGTTCGTGTGTCTGTAATCCCAATGCACCTACAGCAATGGGAGGCAGAGTCCTCAGGAGAATCCCAAGGCTTGCAGGCCTGGTTGTCTGGCATGCTCAGTAGCAAAATAAGAAGACCCCGTCTCAGACAAGGTGGGAGGGGAGGATTGACAACCAGAGATATCTCATGCGCTTCCAGGGGGTTTTCCTGTCTCTGCCACCCTTTCCGTTGTAGGTACATTGGAATTGCAGACACAGCTACCGTGTCCTGCTTTTACGCTGGCTCTGAAGAGCTGAAGTCTGCTGCTCACCCTTGTGTGGCAAGTGCTTTATCCCTGTGCCATCTCCCCAGCCCTAGTGTGCTATTTCTCTAGTGCTGTTGTTCCTTCCTATGAGCTTGGAAAGCTTGGCTACCTTTCACTTGAAATTTTTCTCAAATGTTATTACTTAATAAAGTTGACTTTCTCTTGGGGGTGAGAGATAGTTCTAGAAACTTGGCCACATTTATAGATTTGTATAGCTGACACACCATGAGGATGCCTGCCTGACTCCTCCAGTGCCACAATCAGTGTTCTGCTCCTGTCACTATGGCTTTGTGGTTTTGAGAATACCGTGTAAATGGAAACACATGTGATGTAACCTTTTGAGGCTGGCATACACCTTCAAAACTCATCCAAGTTATTCTATGCATCAGCAGTTTCTCCTTTTATTTGTGAATGTGATTCCCCTGCACAGATGAACTGAAGCTTGTTTACCTATTAACATATTAAAATACATTTGCATTGCATCCACTTGGTAGCCATTATAACAAAGCTGCTGTTTAAGTATTAGTGTATGGGTTTTAGTGCAAATGTGTTTATAAAGTTAAACATCTTTTCACATGCTCATTCATCCTCTGTTCTGTCCTCTGGTGAATTACCTGCTCATCTCCTGCCTTGAATTATTTGGATGTTTTTTGTTTGTGACAGGGTCTCATGTAGCCAAGGCTGACCTTGAACTCCTGATCATCCTGCTTTAGCCTTTGAAGCTGAGATTACAGGCCTGAGCCATCATGCATGTTGGGCTTTAAAAAATATATTATTATTTTTGAATTTCAGAGTTCATCATAAATTCTGGGCAAGAATTCTTAGTTGGATATGAGATTTATAAATATTTTCTCCCAGGCTTTAGCTTATTTCTTATCTATTTTTATCTGTCTATCATCTACATATGTATGTATGCATGTATGCATGTATTTATGTATCATTTGTATGTGTGCATGGGTGCATGTGGAGGTCAGAGGATAACCTTGAAATGCCTGTGCTCTACTTTCTGTGAGACAGGGTCTCTTGTCACTGCAAACAAGTGTGGCCTGCAAGCTTGGCATTCTCCTGGCTTTTCCTCCCATTATTGTGGGTGTGCAGGGACCACGAATGCATGCCTCACCTTGGGTCTGGCTTTGCATGCATCCCCACTGGTGGCCTTTGCAAGCCCCTATCTCTCCAGCCCCTAATTTAGCTTTCATATTTTTTTCAACAGTGTCACTTGCAGAGTGCAAGAAAGTCTTAATTTTGATGAAATCCAATTTATCTTATTTTCTGTTTCTAATTTTATGATTTCTTGTTTTTTTCAATGGTTTGTCTTTTCCTTTGACATCTTCATTTATTTTAAATATATTACTTTACAATAGTTTTTTAGATTGCCCCTACCTTTAGGTTGTAGCACACAGCCTTTGAGCATACTAACTCCCGCTCTGTACCCCCCATGTTGTGCCTGCTTGTTCTCCTTCATAATGAACCCTCTCTTCCATAATGGGACTGTGGGATTTTTTCCCCTGTAGACATTGTGCACGGGCAGGATTGGGAAGTGACTTTCCATTGTGTGTCCAGTGCCCTGTGCAGTTGCCAGCACCCCAGGACTGTCACTGATTTGAGGTTAACTTCATGCTTGTTTGTTAGCTTGGGATAAAGTCACCCTTGTTTCCTTGTTTCGCGGGGAGCAGCAGTGAAGGGCTGTCTACAGATGTGCATCGCTGGTCACTGCAGTGGAATTGAGCCACTCGGGAACATGCTGGTGGTGTGTGTGTAGACCAAGTTCAAGAGACAAGTCATTTAGAATGATAAGGAGGATTCCTTTGTGGGCTGTATGACCTACACTGGAGACAGACAGGGAGCCAGAATGGAAAAAGGATAGAGTAAGGTCAGGGTGGGTAAAGTGATGAAGAGTCTGCTTGGTACTGGAAGCGGAAGGCTTTGTTAGTGGACACACGGGTCATTTCTCATATGGTGGGCCTGGATCTATTTGGATTGTTTAAGAGCTGAGACTCAGGTGCATGAGAATGAGAATGCCCTGGAGCCCATGAGTCCAGCCCTGCTCATTCCTCAAATTAGACAAGTTTGAGATCAGCTCTAAGAGAGAGTCAGGATTTGACCTTCCTGATGCGTGAAGACGCCAGGGAGCCTGGAGCCCTGGGGCCAGGCCGAGGAGAGGGTATGCTGCCAGACAAGACACACCACAGCCTGTTAAGTCTGGCGGGTTGGTTCCCCACGGCCTGGGCCCATAGCCCAGTGACATTTGCTTTGCACAGCACAGCCTGTGAGGGTGGTTAGAGACGAAGCCTCACTTGGCTCCTTCTTAGTGATGGCCATTCAGATTGGGTACAGCTCACCACCATCCCCCCAGATCACAGGGAATCACTTCCAGTCCAGTCTTGACTTCAGTGGTCTTAGCCCCAATCATCTGAGAGTAGATGGAAGAGGCTGTGAGAAAGACCCCAGCTTGCACATGGGGGTGGGGGTATCCCTAGGCCAGGAGAGTGGACTGTTTCATTATTTGTTGCTTATTTTGTTTGTGCAAATTCTGATTGCAACACTAGAGTCCAACTCACTCTGGCCAGGACTGGAGCACAGCTGGAAGTGCTCAGGACCGGCCTACCTTCGGGGCAGCTCCCTGGTGCCAGGCAATGGACGAGGAGGATTCTGGCTCAGGCACCACATCTAGTTGGACTGCGCCCTGGGTGCTGTTGTAGTGTGGAAGTGTGCTATGCTAATATGTGCAAATGAAAATTATCAAATCTCATTTCATGGCAAAAGACTGGCACATGACTCCTAATTCAAATGTATTCTATGGGAACTTCAGTTTGGAATTATGCAGGGTCGCCAGGGAAAAAAAATGCATTTTGCTAATTCAACACCCTTGAAAGGTGGTATGATTTGAACCTTTCTTCTGGAGCCTAGCAGTCCTGGCAGGAGCTGGGCTTTGAGACACCCCATGACAGAGCCTTGGGCATTGAGTCTCAGTTCCTCCGTGACAGACCCCCAACCCCATAAATCTTCCATGGCTGCAAGGAGCATGACCTTGCATTTAGCCCATGGCTGCAAGGAGCATGACCTTGCATTAGCCCATGGCTGACACAGGCAGCAAACGTGAAGCCATGGTCTGTTCCCAGTGGTAATGGTGGTGATAATGAATAAATTGGTGGCTCCTCAGAGTCCCAGATAAGAAAGCACCCTGCTTCCTTTAGTGAGTGGAGTACAGCTCTGAGCTGTAGGTAGACTTGAGGCATCTGAAGGTGCCTCAATCTGGATCTCACCCTAGGTTGCAGCCTAATGGGTGAGGCCATGGGATTCCTCAGGCTGCTGCTCTGGTGTGGTGATGTGATGGGTAGAACTTGGACTTCGCTATTCCAATCCCACCTCAGCCATCCACTTGCCAAGTCTCCTGAGGGAAGCTACTGTACTTTTTTGAATCTCAGTTTCCTTACCTATAGAATGGAAGCAATGCATTCCACACAGCATGTTATTAGAGTAAAATGAAAGGGGTTACACAGAGGGAATCCAGGGACATGAGCTAAGGTGGCTCTGTGGTGAACATCCAGATGTGGTATGAAATGGTGATGCCCAGAAGCCCGGAGGAAAGCGACAGAGACATGGGGTTCAGGCAGTGTGAGTGGTACACAGGTGTGTGTGGGTGAAGTGCCTGGAGCATGTTAGCTGTTCAGGAAAATTCTATATGCTGCCCTATGGTAGCACTTGAAATCTGTTATCTATATGTGATACCCCACTCCTATTTTCATATGTTGATGCTGATTTCAACCCCCTCCCCCACCGGAGCTGCTTCAGAAATGAACATGGGAGGGCTGGAGAGATGGCTCAGCGGTTAAGGCACTTGCCTCCAGTGCCTAAGGCCCTGGGTTCAATTCCCCAGGTCCCACATAAGCCAGACCCACAAGGTAGTGGCCCTGGTGTTCTCTCTCTCTCTCTCTCTCTGCTTGAAAATGAATAAATAAAATATTTAAAAAAAAGAAATGAACATGGGAAATGCAGAGGAGCTGTGTGTTTTAGGGGAAAAGATTAAACAATGGTTGACCATTGTGGGAATCACGAAGACCTTTAACAGCTAATTGCTAATTTCACAAAGGCCATGCAGACATTTATGGATGTTTAGATTTTCTAAATGTCAGCGAGGTCCAGAAATGTGCCATGGAGCCTCCAGAGAAGAGAGGAGCTACCCAGCCAAAGCCTTCAAGTCCTCATGTAGAAGGGGCAGAGGGAAGGCTTTCCACAGATGGAAACAATCCAGCTCCAGACCAGTTCTTCCAAAAGATAAGAGAAGGATCTTTGGGGAAACGGGAAACCGTGTTTGGGAGGACTAGGTGTGACCTGTGAAAGATCTCCCAGCCAAATCCAGGGGAAGTCTGCCTCTGCAGACAATGGCAGCTCTGGCAGGAAACGTCCCCAGGCTAAGCAGGAAAGGGGAGTGAGGATTGTATTTTTGGAGCAATTAAGAAAAGAAAGGGAAGAAACACATTTTAGTCCCTTATTCATGAAGCTTCCAGTTCCCACCTCCTGCTCACATATTCCAAGGATGTACCTGGGAGAGAAGCCTCAGGATCCTGAATGACTGGATCCCATCCTCCCCCCAAAATCATGCAATCCCCAACTCTCAGAACAGAATCCATTGCCTAAACCTTGTTGGCACACAGGGCCCCATCCTGAGGGAATTGCTCAGGAGTGTGAGCTGCGGTGGCTCTGTGGTGCAGGTTCAAGTGTGGGATGGGATGGAGATGCCAGGAAGCCCAGAGGGAGATGGCCTCAGAACCCACATAAAAAGCCAGATGCTGGAGTGCTAGAGTTTGTAACCCCAGTGTGAGCCCAAGGCGAAAAGGAGGCCGAGGAGCATCATTCATTGTCCCAAACTCATAGGCAAGCTAGCCTAGTAAACTGCCGCAGGGAATGAAAGACCCTGCCTCACACAGGGTGGAAGGCAAGGATGAATGCCCAAACTTGTCCTCTGCCCTCCCCACACATCGTGAACACAGATATACCCCACCCTCTCTCTCACAATAATAAACATGGAGACATGATCTAAACATGAGGATGCTGTGAAGAGTATCAGAGAAGGTCAGGAAAGAGCACAGATCCCAGCAGTTGAGCTAAAGCTCGTCCACTCTTTAGCACCTGCTTTGTGGGTAAGTCATTTGAGTCTGAAAACATGACCCTCATTATCCTGGGCCCCCTTTCCGTCTGGGGTCTATGTCTAGTGTTGCCAAAGAATCAGGTCTGGAGCTGGAGAGGTGGATCAGCAGTTAAATGTGCACAAGCATGAGGGCCTGAGGAGGCCTGAAACCACCTAACTTTGAATCTCCATGTAAACAGCTGAGCACAGCCACACATGCCTGTAACTCCACCTACACAGCTGGACATGGCAATGTGCACCTGTAAAGGAGAGCAGAGAGCATGGAGTTTCCCAGGCTCAAGAAAAGCAGCAAGCTCTGGTATCAATAAGAGACCTTGTCTCAAACAAGAATGGGCAGAAAAATGATGGAGCCGGAAACCAGACTTTCATAAGAGCACATAAATATTGCATACACTGTAGCGGGGTGAGCTGAGGATTAGAATTTAGAGAACGCCCAGCAAAAATTCCAATGCACCCCAAAATTCAAGGAGTACCCAGATTCTTATCTACAAAGTTAAAGAATTAAAATCATAGACAACCAGATATTAAGGTACGGTGGGAGACTTTATTTAAGGAGACATGGGGAGTTACAGAGTTCTCCAGCCACCAGTGTGGGGAGAACTTGTGGGAGAGGAAAATGAAAGTCCTTCTAAGATGCCATGTGGAAGAAAAGAGACTGGCCTTTGTTCTAGGGAAGCTTTTATCTTTTTATAAAATATATCTTTATTATCCATATTTACGTACACTGAATGAGCGAATAATGTGTTGGTGTCCTCAATTCCCTGATTTCCCTCTTCCCTGTCCCCAATCAGCTGGATATCCTCCTCCATGGGCAGTCTGGATCAGTCCATGGGGTAGGGGATTATGGATAGCCTAGGAGTCAACCCGGTTCTCTGGCAGGTCTCCCCCACCATGGCTCTTACAATCTTTGCGCCCCCTCTTCCACTCAGTTCCCTGAGTCATGGTGGGTATTAAGGCTGCTTTTTTGTTGAGGCCTTAGGGGTCTCTGTACTTCTGCTTTAAGATGTGTTGAAAATCATTGGTGTCTGTCTTGCTGGCTTATCCTGGGTTGACTGATTGGCTGTGGTCATGGGTCTCTTGCTTATCCCACCACTCTCTGCGGGGTTCCATGTGGATCTTCCAAGGTAGGTCTGGGGTGGCTCATCTCTTGCCAGGATGTCAACTATTGGCCTGCGGCTCGTTGGTAGGTTGGAAGAGCCACAGCTCTCTCGCTGCCTTCTGAAACATACAAACAGAATCTCCATTGGAGAGTGAGATCAGTATAGGTTAACTGAGATAAACATTTCTGAATTGGCTAGATTCTATTGTTAGTAGCCTCTTTGTAAATCACTTGTAAAGTGAATTTCTCTTTGGGGTCCCAAGATTTTGGTTCCAATCTATTTTGCCCAGATTCCCCAACTCCAGTCAAGGTCTCCTTGTCACTGAGTAGATTACTTGGCCAAATTTAAAGCTGTTGGTTGCCTCCCCCAGGCTTTGGCTCCTCCATTGCATAAGTGTTCATTTCTTGGTTCACTGTTCTCTCCCAGTAGGAAGTGTGTTCAGCCTACTCATGGCCGAAGACTGGGTTTCATATCAGTGGTCTCTGTTTACTCCAACTATCATTGACCAGTTTCCCCTGGCAGCTTATGTAGTGCCTTCCAACACTGCACTGACTACCATCTGGGGGCTGGTTGCCATTCTGAACCTCACAGGGTCTCTCAGTAGCTTTCTGTGGTTTCTTCAGCAACGGGATCCTACCTCAGGCCTGGGATGGGCATTCAAAAGCTTTGACAGAATTCTGTCTTGTTTTGGGGGCCTCATGAGTCACTTTGGTCAACAGCTCAGTGAGGGAAGGAGCCAGTGACTGGGACCAGGAGTTGCAGGACTGATCAATTTTTCACAAGCTTAGACTCTCTCCCCTTCTATTCACGGCCCCTCTTGCCAGACAATGCCCACTGCTTGCTCAATAGGTTACAGTATGCAAGTGAGGATTTTATGATTTAGAGTCATTTTGGGCTTAGCTTCATGCTTAAGTCATCTCCTCCCCCCTCCCTTTACTTACCCCTCTTTCACAAACTCTCACTTCTCCCGACTGGTTTGCATGGAGTTTACGGTTAACCTGGTTAGGAACCGAATAGGAGGGAGAATATGCAGCATTTGTCTCTCTGTTCTTTTGAGAGTTCGCTTAGTAAGATATGCTCCAAGTCAGACTATTTCTCTAAATTTCGATATGTCATTTGTCCTTTCAGCTGAGTAGAATTCCATCATGTAAATGTACCACAGTTTTGTTATCCATTCCTCCATGGATGAGCATTTGGGTTGATTCCAATTCTTGGCTATTATGAATGGAGATGCTATAAACATAGTTGCACAGATGTCTCTGTGCAGGGGTGTGACATCTTGCAGGTAGATGCCTAGTAGAGTGATAGCTGGGTCCACTGGCAGCTCTATGTCCATTTTGTGCAGGAGTCTCCACACTGCTTTCCATAGCAGTTGAACAAGTTTGCAATTAGGGAAGCTTTTGAAACTTTCACTAGGTAAGTCAGAGAGATAGCTGATTGGTCTATACCTGACCAATCAGTTTTTGCAACTATGTTTGGGCTCTGGCTAGAGACACCTCCCACTCAAGGGGAGGGAGTCTATGGAGCTTGCCTGAAAACTGTATACACACACACACACACACACACACACACACACACACACACACTCACTCACCAAAAATGAGGCCTGGTAGGAGGTTTGCCTCATGTCAAGTGATATAGGAATTGGGGTTCCCAGCCAATGAACCAATATGATACAGGAATTGGGGCTCCTTGCCAATGTGCCAGTATAATGTTGGAATTTGGAGTGACTTTGAGAGCAAGGGAGCCTCTCTCTGCTCTTGGTTGGGCTTTAACCCATGAGTTAGGATGCTAGACTATCATGGTCACACAAAAATTCCACTGAGTCAGTAGACTCCAAGCTCTTGTCTTATAAATTCAAAGAATTGAAACCCACTGAACAAAGGGTAAAGTTTAGAGAAATCCTATTAGAATATAGCTGGGACTTAAACACTTAAGAGAAGGAAAGAGGAGAGAGCTCCTCTCCCTGAGCAGGCAGGAGTGGGATAAAGCTCACCTAGAGACCCAGATTGGGATCTTCTGGTAGTTTCTGAATGGGGACTGAACTAACCAGCCCAGTCACCAGGTTTCTATGTAGGGGATCAGGTTTACTCCTTCTAGGAAACTTAAACCTCCAGGAAAAGGGGAATTCCTTTCTAGGGAGGAACTCAGCTTGAGTTTAAAGAAAAACAGGTCTAGGGAAAGAACTCCTTTAGGCAGCAAGAGATAAGGAGAAGCCAGATCCTTCTCTGAACTTTATTTGAGCAAAGTAAAGACTGTAAGGAGCAGGCTCAAGGTCATTCTTCACTTTTACTTTTGGAAGGCCCTGTTACCCCTAAACTGCCTCACAGGGGTCCATGCTGCTTCTGAGGTAAGTCTCTTCTCCCAGATGGCTGGGAGACCATGTGTCTCAGTCTCCCAGGGCAGGGGCAGAATCTCCTCGGAAGTCAGCAGCCAGAGTGGAAAAGGAAGACTACTTCTTCTTCTGATGTCTTTGGGCATTCTGGAAAGCGGCCCTTGTCCCACTAGGGAATGCAGATTGAAGAGACCTTTGGCCATCACTGAAGGAGGTCACGAGCTCCCCAGAAGCTCAGAGATAGGAAGGAACGTTCTACTCCTCTTGCCACATTTGTAGAGCGAGGCTGTTGGCTGTGTCCAGGCACCTCCTACGGTCACATGGATACCACCTGGCAGGAGGTAGGAAGCCAATGAAGCACCTCTTTCTCCCAGAGCCTAGGGGTCTTTTCAGGACTCTTAGCTTGGACATGGTCAGGGGCTCAGACACTGAAAGAGGATAGCACAGAGGACAGCTGACCCATACATCAGGATGGAGCAGTCACCTTGGGCTGGCTAATGCTCTGGATTGTTCCAGAGACTCCCTTCCTAGCTTCTTCCTGGCTGGGAGCAGGAATGAGGAGAGGGTTGAGCAGGGGAGTGCTCCAGCCACTCCTGCCTTTGGAGAGCTCTGCTTTCATCTGGTTCATGCACTGTGCAGCTCTGAAAGCTGACTGTAGAAAGCTTTGGTGCCTGAAAGCTGCTGCGTTAGGCCAAGGGTTGACGTTTTCCTTAAAGCATCAGGTAGCAAGAATTTCCCTCTTGCCCCTTGTAAGGTCTCTTCTGAAGCTGTTCAGCAACAATCAAGTAGATGGAAATGGCCCCATGGGCTGCAGAGAAACAAGAAACTCCAGCTGTGTCCTATAAAAACATTGGCTCAAATAGGTTGGTGACCCAATTTCATACCAACCTCTAGATTGAATGGTTCTATTTACCTCTACCAGGCCCACTGCTGCCCATAGAACCTAATCCCCAGGGCATGGGACTCCCCAACGTTTCTTGGATGTGGCCAGTCATGGATCATGGGAACAGGCTCTTCTCTCCCAGGTGACTCTTTTCCTTAGGTCTCCCCACCAGTACCCCCCATGGGTCCCTTTCTGCCTCTGAGAACCACCCTGCCTGAGCCGATCAGTTTACAGGACAGAAACAGCCATTTCACACGTCAGCCGAGTCTCTGCCTTCTTATTCATCTCCAATCCCTTCAGCGTCTTCCCAAAAGAAGATGGAGGAGACTCCCTATGGTAGTCATCCACATGCTGCTGGGATGAATCTCCAGTCCAGGCACAGTTATGGAAGGAAAGGATTTATTGAAGCTACAGATCCAGGAGAAGTTCCATAATGGTGAAAGAGACTGGCCCCTGAAACGGGGATGTGGAAGGTTGGGTCACAACCCCTGAACCTGGAGTTGGTATCTTAAGCCCACCAAAGATTTGACAAACTCAGATGGAGAGAATTTTAAACAAACCACACTTTATTCATTATTACCAGGATATAAAAAGTGGGGGTAAAATAAGGAAGAAAGGTGACCCACCGCCATGTGGCCTGATGAACTCATAAAGAAGGAAATGAAGAAGTGCGTGCTTTCAAAGAGAATTCAGGAGTCAAGCCCATGATGTCTTCTCTTTTCTCTCTCTAGCCTTGCCAGGCCAGAGGGAGAGAAATTCCACTCACCACCTGCTTGCAGAGCACATGCGTGTCAGCCCAGAGCCAAGCAGAAAAAGCCACCGGCTTCTGGCCCGGTTAGAACTTGAAGTGGTACTGGAGGCGGGTCCACACGAGAGAACTGCCTTCATCTAGATGGGGAAAAGCCCTGACTAGGGAGGAGTGTGCAAAGTTGTGAGGTCATAGTGGGCCTCAGACTGCATAAAGAGAACCCACCTCCTAATATGATCTTCCCCACCCCCTTTCACAGGTGCAAGCAAAGAAAGAAACCCATCACCAACCCCACCCCCCATACACACACACAAGCAAGCAAAACAGGCATGGGGAAAGAGAGAGAAATTTCCTTTCCCAAAACAAGCAGGAAGGGCAGGGAAATTTTCTTCTCATTTATATAGCCTTAGGGTGGGGTCTTGCAACCCTAACCCAGACTTGTTGGCTTCCTGAGTCTCTAGAATTTCCTTCCTGCACTGCCCTCCCAGGAAGGGATGTTCATTTCTAGCTTCTCTGAGCTTTACATCCTGCCCCCTACTAAGAGGCTGCCTTCTTGTAAACCTCAGAGACCCACCCAAGATAATGAAAAAGATCAAGTCAACAACAAAACCTAACCATTACGCTGCCTTCTGGACCTGAGAGTCCTGATGCAGGTTGAAATTGGGAATGTGTGGGCAGAACACCAGGATCCAGTCTCAGATTTTTATCAAGCCAGGCCTTACCTTTCCAAATTCTAACTAGCTGAAGCCAAGACTCTGATTTCAGCCACATTAGATTCTTTCTTGGGCTGAGGAGATGCTCAGTGCATCAAGTACTTGTTGCACAGCATGATGACCTGAGTATACAAGCCAGGAATGGTGGCAGGATGCAACCCCAGCACTGGAGAGGCAGAGGCAGAATCCCTATGAGAGACAGCCAAATTGGTAAGCTCTATATCCAAGAACCTGTCTCAAAACATAAGGGAGGGAGGGAGGGAGGGGGAGAGAGAGGGAGAGAGAGACAGAGAGAGAGAAAGAGAGAGATAGAGATAGATAGATAGAGAGAGAGAGAGCAAGACTGTAGACGACAACCATCATCCACCTGTGGCCTCCACATGCACATAGGTCCACATACAAATGAGGCAGGATTTGGGGGCCCAGGGGAGTCTCCCCAGTCCTGTGAATCCCAGCCTTACCCATTTTAGCAAAGAATTGAGAAAATGGACTCTGAAAAGGGTAAATTATGAATGTTAAGTTTATTTAGGTAGAAATGATGAACTATGAGGTTTATAGTAAGGGAATTAAGCTCCATGAGGAGGCTAGCTGAAAGACTCAAGCCGGAGGAGACTTCTGTTTAGCTGGAAATCAAGAGTGGAGACAGAGAATCTCCATGACAGAGAAATCTCTGGGGGGGGGTCTCTGGAGGAGGCACAGCCACCCACATGTGGAAGGCAAAACACAAGAACCAGAAGATCCCTTCATATAAAACCCAGAGAAGGTTAAGAGACAGTGAAGGACTCAGAGAGCAAAGAAAAACCATACATATAGCAAAGTGAGAAAACACCCCTAAGCAAGACACGTGGGGAAGGCAAGCAGGGGAACACCCAGGCCAACAGAAGTGCTCCCCTCTTCCCAGCCAGGCACACCGGTGTTCAGGAGAAAGAGCGCTTACCCACCTGGTGACTCAGGTGTGGCTGACTTGGGAGAATCCAAGACCTGATTGGTTCATGGATTCCAGGGGCTGACTTTGGAGAGGCCAGCCCACTGAAGTGTGGCAGCTGAGGAAGCAGTGACATGGCAGCCATCTTGGATCAGAGGCTGAGCTCCAGTTTTGCCAAAGTAGACAGAATGACACCTCCTTGTTTCCTCTGGGCTTCTGTGGCTAACTGCCTGTAGAAAGTTAATTCCTGCCTCTGCTTCACAAACACACGTACACTGTGCACACATGCAAAACAGGATTTATTCCTCCTTGACCTAAGTTTGAATGCTCAGCCTTCAGGCTGGCCTTATCAAGTCATCCAGCTCCGCAGTGTTGAAGCCATTCATAAAGAAACGCACACAAGCATCCTGTCCCCAGGAGCCCAGGAGCCCCTTCTCTCTAAGGACTCCAGCCACGTGTCCCCATTTTTCTAGCAGTATATCATGACAGACTCTGTCAACAGGTTGTCTGTCCGCAGTCATGTCCATGTCACGCAGCTTCCTGCTTTCTTAGGAGCCCAGCTAACAGGAAGAGGGGGCAGGTATGCCTGGCTTTTGGTGAACTCATGTTGGCTGTTTCTTCAAAGAGCTCCTCAGCAGCCTAAGGAAGAAATCTGTGAGCAATAAATCCTACCCCATACCCCATGAGGGGGGTGCTAATTAACCACACATCTCCTTAAATACCAACATTCACTGGCTCCTCTGGAATGTCTGTCTTCTCTCCTAGCCACTTAAGGCATAGCTTAGATGATGAGTTGGGCCTGGGGACAGAGAGGAGGGGTGGGCAAAGGGAGCCCCTGGCCAGGAGTGTAGCCCTCAGTTTTGTTAGGCTCTGTCCTTTCAGTTCTGGTAGGCTTTCTGGTCCTCCCCCACCCTCCCCCTCACCCCCAGAGGCATCATGAAGAGGGAGTTCCAGCCCCAGCCTAAGATCTAGAGCTAGTCTTTGAAACTGCATCTTGAGAACTGATTCAGATCCCTGTTATGGGAGTTTGGGGGCTCTTTGCCAATGCAACAAACCAATCAATGTAGAGTCCCTTAAGAATTAAATCCATAGACCGGGGTGATTTAAAGCGGAAAAGAGAAGAGCACAGGGAACCCCTATCATGTGGAAGAAGGAGTAGTGGTTGGAGTCCCCCCATCTCAGTCCAGCAGAGCTAAGATGAGGCGGGGTTTATCAGAGCAGGGACCTGGAAGTTCAGGAAAAGTGAAAAGCCAAAAAGAGACCTTGCCCAGTGTATTAGTCAGGGTTCTCTAGAGGAATCAGAGTTGAGAGAATGGATTATAGTAAAAGGGAATTTATTGGGGTAGCTTACGACAGTCCAACAATAGCTATATGCAGGCCCACAGGTGAAGGAACCAGTAACTGTTCAGTCCACGTGGCTGGATGTCTCAGCAGTCCCAATCCAGCCCAGGAGGCCTGTTGGCTCCCTGGGGAGTGGCTGCTCTTCAGTCCACAATGTGAGGCCGAGGAAACTGGGTTCTGATGTCCAGGAAGGGTGGGAGAGCAGGATGCGAGTTCAAGTCTCAAACCAGCACCAGCAGCCAGCGGAGGAAGGAAAAAGAAGGAAGTTTTCCTCCCCCCCCCCCAAGCTTTCTTGTATCCAGTCTCTTCTGGAAGGCCCACCCACTTGGGGGAAGGGCAACTCAAAAGGAGGAACCTCCTCCTTTTGTCAATCCTTTCTGCAGGCAAACTCAGAGACTTGCCCAAGATTACTATAGATTATTAAACAAGGCAAGTTGACAATAAACTTCACCATCACACCCAGCTCTAAGGATCTATTTATTAACGTATTGTAATGGGCCTCACCCTCAGGTCAGGTGAGCCTGAGAGGCTGATTGTCCTGGGCTCAGGAAGGAGTAGGCACACTTGGGTGGGGGTGAGAGAGCTCGCTGGTTGGACAGAATGGCTCACACTTTGAGTTCCCATTCTGCTGGAGCTGGCCTCTATGGGGCCCAATCCTGACTAGTGTCCCTCACCCCACCACACACACCTAGCACAGACAACAATTCCTGGAAACACACCCATGGCCCTGTGGTTTGCTTGCTTGATTGACTCATTTGTTTGTAAGCAATATGTATGCAGGTAAGTATGTAAGTATGTATGTATGTATGTATGTGTGTATGCATGCATGTATGTTTTCATTTGAGAGAGAGAAAGAGGCAGATAGAAAAGAGTGAGTATGGGCACGTCAGGATCTCCTGCCACTGCAAACTCCAGGCACATGTACCACTCTGCATCTGGCTTTACGTGGGTACTGGGGAATCAAACCCAGTCCATCAGGCTTTGCAAGTATGTGCCTTTAATAAGCCATCTCTCCAGCCCTGTGATTATATTTTTAGTTTAGCATAACTCACCTACTGCTGGAGACCAGCACTGATTTTCTTGTCTCGTTTCTGGATTCAGGCTCCTGGTTCTTCGAAGCCTGAGTGGCATTGCCAGGGTTTCTACATCTCCCTTATCTGTTTGAGTTTCTCACAGTTATCATCTCCGTGGGTAAAAGAGGCAATGTGTTGGATCCCTATATTCTTGGTTATAATAAAATCTCATCTTGAATCAAGTGCAGGGGAGCACTTGACCTTGAACCAGCCAGCTTTGCCATGTTTAAACAGTACATGACAATTGATTAATGTTTATATTATCATGAAAAAGAAAAAAAGTGATAGAACAGAAAACAGGCATCTTAGCATGCTACTCTCGTAACTGGAGTCTTGAACACAAAGGCATTTGATTAGAAGAAATGGAAATTTTTCTTTCTCATATGTCTATACGTGCATCTCAGTTTTACAAGTTCTGTTTAACTTATTAGACATATGTAGAAGGTCTAAATAAGTTTGGTTAGCATTAACTATTCTATCTCAGCAGGATATCATGGAGAATAATTTAAAATCTTTATCAGATATCTTTGTTTAACTTTTTCTATTAGAACCCATTTTTTAAAAACAACCCTATTTTACCCTATTTTTAAACCCATTTTTTATAAACATTCCATTGAGACTTTACAAATAAGTAAAACCTGTTATATACAGACAATGTTGGTACCATTTAGACAAATATTCTCATTATTTGTGTGTAGTGCATACATGTCTGGATATTTGTATGTATGGGCACCCTGTGGGGGTAGGTGCACATGCACACCCGTGGAGGTCAGGACACCCTGTGGGGTAGATGTACATGCACACCCGTGGAGGTCAGGTCACCCTGTGGGGTAGGTGTATATGCACACACGTGGAGGTCAGAATGTCACCTCAAGTGTCATTCTTCTAATATGCCATTCACTTCTTTTTGAGAAAGGGTCTCTCCTTGGCCTGGAGCCCACCAAATAAGCTAAACTGGCTGGCCACTGAGCCCCAGGGACCTTTACCTTCCTATCACTAAGATGACAGGCATACACCACCACACCTGAAATTTTTATGTAGATTCTGGGGATTGAACTCAGGTCCTCATGTTTGCAAGGCAAGCACTTTACTGACTAAGCTATCTTCTCAGCCCTTATGCTCCTTATTCTTATATAATATTTTATTTATAATCCACACGTAGTAATTGTACATATCTCTGTAGTATATGACATTTCAAACCATGTATGTATTTGCAATGATCAGATGAGATGACTAGCATACTCACCGTCTCATGCATTTATTAGTTCTTTATGTTGGGACATTCAAAATCACCTCTACTGAAAAAGAGTCCATTGACTGATGTCAATCATAAGTATCCTGCTTTATAATTGTCATTAGA
Organism: Zapus hudsonius; assembly: GCA_004024765.1. Taxonomy (NCBI): domain Eukaryota; kingdom Metazoa; phylum Chordata; class Mammalia; order Rodentia; family Dipodidae; genus Zapus; species Zapus hudsonius. The sequence goes on from PVHP010006066.1 coordinate 50,975, forward strand.
ATATTTTAAGAACATTTCAGTTTTGGAGATGAGGATACTGAGATTCAGAGACGTCTCTGATGGTCAAGTAGGTCCAAGATTTGAACCTGATCTGTCTGGCTTGAAGGTATAAATTTCTTCAGTGGCCCCAGGATGTCCCCAGGCTGTCATCTAGACTATTTTCCGTGCTCGCACACCTCCTCTTTTCCCACGATGACCCTCAGGATGCATTTGCTTTTAGAATTTATCCTATAAATGGAGGCTTAATTTATTTGGAATGGAAGATATATACCGTACTGACAGTGACATTATGGATTCACAGGGCCTGTGGACACCATGGGACCTGATCACTTCTGATTTGCAAACGATCCGGTCTACAGATGGCTTTGAGATCGCAAAACCTGAATGAGCTCAGGACAGCTTGTTCCATGCCTGCCAATGGGTGTTGCCAGAGTTTCGGGAAGAACTGTCAGGCTGCAGAATTTAGGAAGATGAGGAAATAGGTCCTTCAGAGTGGAACATTCCAGTTGTGTTGATAGCCCAAGGGCTTGGGACCTTGGCTATGCTTCCTGAGAATTTTCCAGAAGCATCCTTGCCTATCCCTATTGTTTTATTGGTTGCTTCTGGGGTTTGAAGGTTGCTAACCATCTCCTTCCTTTACCCTATTCACGAATAAACTCCCAGGTGACTAACTTCCTGAGTGGCTCTTAGAGACCATGACTTTGAAGGTCATTTGCTGCTGTCCTCCTGTATCCTGGCAGAATTCTCTTTGCTCTACAAAATGACAGTCCAAAGAAAACACTCTTGCTCTTACCTGTCATGTTGTTTGATTGTCGTCGGATCTACTTTCTGTCACAACCCTGGACCGTTGAGTAAATCTTTCTGTGTGTGTGTGTACACGTGTGCTCTATGCAAATGTGTGTGAGGAAACACCCCCCCATGTGTACACATGTGAAAGCCAGAGGAGGACACCGGGCCCTCTTCTATGGCTCTTCAGCCTTACTTCCTCTAGAGAGCCTCTCTCGCTGAACCTGGAGCTCATAGGTTTTTTCAGTTACACTGGCTGACCAATGAGCCCCAATAATTCCCCTGTCTCAGCCCCCCCCTTCAGTGCTGGGGTTACATGCATGTGCAGCAATGCCCAGCCTCTTACATAGATGCTGGGACTTGAACTCAAGTCCTTATGCATGTCAAGTACTCTTACCACTGATCCATCCCCAAGCCCAAGCAGATCCTGTTTATATGCCTGTACCACCTTCCAGCAGCTTCTGCCTGGTCCTTCTGAGAAATGGGAAGCAACCTGAAACAACAGATCACAGGGTCTGCCCGTATCTGTGGGTCCCATCCTAGGAAAGTCAACCTTCCCACATAGACTCTCCTGTATTCCTGAAGCCTCCCAGTGATCCAGAGATCAGAACTGGAATTTTGCATATTTAAAATTCAGCATAAGTCAGAAAGTTGCCCAGAGTACTGTTGGGGTGGAGTTGAGGTAGTTGGGGAGGGGTGAGGCCAGGGGCCTGTTTCTAGTTAGCATTGCACAGTCCTATGAGAATTGACAAGCCAGGCCTCTGGTGTCCTGTGGGGCGGGAGAATGAAGAATGTGTTCTGAGACCTGTGTCTTCAAAAAGTCTGCACTGGGCAAGCTGAGGAATGAGAGGACATCCTGCTGATGAAAACTCCCTTCCTCTCCGGAACCCATACAAGATGGAGGTGGATGACCTTGGGTGGGCAAGTGGCCTGTGGAGGTGGGCGTGTGGCTGGAAAGGGGTGGCGTTTCTCTGACCTTGTCAGGATTTGACAAGGTGGGAGATTGGAGAGACTGGAGAGAGCTGGGAACTCTGCCTCAGGTAGGGGGTAGTAGAATGGAGTCCAGAAAGTTAATGCCCTCATTCTTATCTGCCAAGTGCAGTCCACCATCATTGTCTGTGTTGAGAGCCTGCCTTCTGGAATGGTCCCCTAACAGGCCTTTTCTCCCTGTCTTTCTGCCCCTGCACTCATTTGTTCCTGCCTCTTATTATATTTTCATGAGTGAGAGAGAGTGTGTGTAATATAGGGTATATGTGTATATTTGTTAGCAGGTATGTAGGAGCATGGCAAAGGTGAGCATATGTGCATGGGCGTGTGTGTGTGTACAGTGTGTGTGAGACCAGAGTACAAGCATGGGTTTCATCCAAATTTATATCTTCCATCTCTTTTAAAAAATATGTATTTATTTATTTGCAAGCAGAGAGAGAGACAGAGAGAAGAGAGACAGACAGAGAGAGAGAATGGGTGTGCCAGGGCCTGTAGCTACTGCAAACAAACTCCAGATGCATGCACCACTTTGTGTATCTGGCAGGAACTGGGGAATCCAACCTGGGTCATTAGGCTTTGAAGAAAATTGCCTTAACCACTGAACCATCTCTCCACTCTTCCATCTCTCTTTGAGACACTATCTCTCATCAGTCTGGAGCTCACCAAATCAGCTAGATTGGCTGGCCTGCAAACTCCAGGGATCTGGCTGCCTCTGCCTCCTCAGCACCATGCCCCTTAATGCAACATTTACATGGATTCTGGGAACTGAACTCGGGTCCTCGTGCTTGCAAGTGAAGCACTCTACCCACTGAGCCTCATACTCCTTATTTTTTTAATGTTATTTTCAAAAATTTCAACATGCAATCAATGCATTTTGATGACATTTATCCCACCTTATTCTCTTACCCCCCCTTAGTTCTGGTAAACCCTTCATCATCTTCTCAGCAAAGCCTCTTCCTACTTTCATGTGTACATTTTTAGAGACCCACTAAGTTAATGGCTTGCTTGGGTGGGAGTTATTGACTACAGTATGGGCACCTTACCAGTCTACTCCATGGAGAACATGACTCTCTCTCCCCTGGCAATCGTTAATTGCCAACAGCTCCTGTGGGAAAAATGAGGCCCTGCCTCTTATTTTAAAGAGAAGAGCCAAAGAGCTAGAGACTTTAGAAGACCTGGGTGAGCTGGCCAGTGCCATCTACTTTGGGGAGTTTCAGGCGTTAATTCTTGAGACCCTCCATAAGGGATATGGTTGATATCAACTATTGTCCCACATCAGGCTCTTAAAAGATCCTACCCGCTGTCCTGCTCGGCACCTCCTGGCCCCTGCCACCTCCACAACAGCCAGCTGCTGCTCCCCTGAGAACAGTGTCCACAGGGAAGATGCCATGTCCTCAGGTTTTCATTAACAACTATCTCTTCAAAAGTGTCAGAGCTTGATGTGAGATGACTTGGGACCCCATTCCAGATTGGTGTTAAAAAGAGAGAGAGAGAGAGAGAGAGAGAGAGAGAGAGAGAGAGAGAGATCTTAAATCAATGTGAAATACAAAATAATGGAAACTTAGGAGACTTGGATGTAATTGAGGCCAAGTAATTACTTTAAAAAAAATACACATTTTAATAAAAGGAGTTTCTGACATGCAATCTGACTTTTGTGAAGTTAATAAGAAACTATTCTCTGGAGAGTTCTGCCTACTGAACCCTTCATTAGATGAAATTTCATGAGGATTTTTGTGGCATTGGTGTGCCATGCAGTGTGCCGTGTGAAGACTTAATAAGGCAGTCAACATTTTTATGATCTGTGATGACCATTAAATGTCCAACAAAGAATGCTTTTGTCAGCCAAGTCGGCAACAATGTTCTAATAAATGTGAGTTTAGTAAAATAATGAGAATTGGTAAAAAAAAAAAAAATCAAGAGCTGGCACTCAGATGCAACTCATATTCTGTGGACCTTTGTCTCTCCAAGGGAGTTTCTGAGTCCATCCCCCTTCATCCCCACATTCTCCTACAACAGCCTAGCCTGTGGCCATTGCAGGCACCCACACGACCATGGAGGGGACTGCATGACCCCTCTCCCGCCCCACCACCACATAGGCAGCCCTCTGCTGTGGTGGATAAGCTTCCTCCTTCCACACAGCCCTGGAGCTCTGCTCCTACTTCCTCCAGTGAGTCCACTGCCCCACCATGATCTTCACCCTTCCAGGGTTTTCCTTAGGGTACAACTAGGTCTCTTCCCAGAGTGCCCGAGTTGTCCCTCAGTGGTCACCCATCATCTTGTCTGACTGTTCTGTCTGTGCTGCTCCTCCCCTCTGGGCCCCTCTGTGCTGTGCCTTGAAATTCTTCTTGGTTGAGAGACTCGTTTCTCTGGGAATCTTTTCCCAAGTCTCCTCCACAAGCTCTGGGTTTTCTCTCTCTTTGGACCCTGTCTCAGCATCTGCCAGTCTGGGTTTTGTTTGTTTGTTTTTGAGACAGGATCTCATGTATTGCTGGTTGAGGATGACCCTGAATGTCTGGTCCTCCTGCCTCTGCTTCCTGAGTGCTGGCATTACAGGCATGCACCACCATGCCCCGGTGCTTCCGACATGCTAGCGAACAACTGAGCTATACTTACAGCATCAGGTGTGGTGAAATAGAAACTACAAATTTTAGTGTTCAACCATGTTAAGGGTGGACTTCAGTGACATTAAATGTCCTGTTATGTAACTACCACTCCCATCCGTCCTCAGAATATTTTCATCTTCCCAGTTTCCTCTGTGTCCTCTTTACACTGCCTCTCCACTTCCTGCTCCCCATCCCTGGCAATCCTCATTCTACTGCCTGTTTCTTTAAGATACCACTTATCAGTGGCATCACACACGAGCTGTCTTTTTTAAAAATATATTTTATTATATTTATTTGAGAGAGAGATAGAGACAGAGAGGAAGAGGCAGACAGAAAGAGAGTGAGTGTGGGCCCACCAGGGCCTCTTGCCACCTTAAAGGAACCCCAGACACATGTGCCACTTTGTGCACCTGGCCTTACGTGCATACTGGGAAATCGAACCCAGGTCATTGGGCTTTCAGGCTTGGTAAGCAAGCAAGGCCTTTAATGACTGAGCCATCTCTGCAGCCCAAGGTCAGGCTTTTGTGTCTGATTATTTCACTTCACACCAAGTCCTCAAGACATATCCATAGTGTAACATATGTCAGAATAATAGTCTGAATAATACTCCATGTGTACACCACATTTTGTCTAACCACTGAGTTGTTTCTATCTTTTCATTATCATAGATAATAGTGCTATAAATATGAAATTACAAATATCTGTTGAGGTTTCTGTTTCTAATTATTGTGGTTATATATCCAGCACTGCAATTCTATTTTTAATTTTTGGAAAAATTATCAGATCATTTTCCACAACGACTACGCTATTTTATATTCCCACCAGCGGTGCGCAGCGTTTCCATGTCTGCATCCTTGCCAACAATTGTTTTCTGTTTGATTTTGATTTTCATTTTTTATGATGATAGCCATCCTATGGGGTGTGAAGGGATACCACGATCCAGTCAAGCAACATTGGGTAGCTTTTGAATGACTATCATGGTGGATTGAAGAGTTAGCAAGGATAATGCCCATGTCGTGTGAACATCTTTAGCCTGCTCAGCCCTTTCACAGTCACTGGTTAAATGCCAAAGTGGCTGAAGAGGGAAGGTGTCTTTTTAGGATCCACTTTCCTCTTTTTCCCTGTGAGGTAAGCATCACCTTCACTGGCACTAGGGGACAGCTTCTCAGACCTTGGGAATGGGCTTCCATTGTCGGAGCTGGAAACAGGGGCTGATGTTTTGCACCTCTTTTCTAGTATTGTCACTGACCTTCAGATTTCCTGTAAACCTTTTTTTTTTTTGCTGTGTGTATTATTAGTATGTGGTGTGTGTGTGTGTGTTGTATGCATGTGGGGGGGGAGGATGTGTGCTACCCATATGCATACCTGTGGGGGCCAGGGGACATCAGCTGCCCTCTGCTATCATCCGTCCACCGTATTTCCTTGAGACATGCTCTCTCTTAGAATCTGAGGCTTGCCTGTTATAATCAGTTTCATGTCACTGGGATGAACATCAAACCAGACAGTTTGGGGAAGAAAGGTTTATCACAAGCCTACAGATCCAGGGGAAGCTTCATCGATGGCAGAAAAAGCTGCTTCTATATATCCAAGCAGAGAGAAATAACCAAACAGCCAGCAATAAACAAAAGCAGCAAAATCAAAATGGGAGCAGACAGCAGGGACCCAGACAAAGCTCAGGCTGCTCTGCTTATCTTTGGGCTGGAAATTAGATCCACCCCCAAACACACCTTAGGGCTGGGCCCCAGGATTCACCCCCAGTGACACCTCTTCCAGCTGGAGGACCCAAATTACAAGCTTTAATAAAACACCGGAGTCTATGGGGGGGGGCAAACATTCAAATGACCACATGGCCATATTTTTATTAGACTGGCTGACCAGTGAGTCTCCTGTCTATGCCCCCTACTCAGTGCTGAGATTACAGGTGTGCATGACCACACCTGACTTTTTATGTGGGTGCTGGGGATTGAACTCAGGTCCTCATGCTTGTGCAGAAGTCACTTTACACACTCGGCCATCTCCCCAGCCTCTCAAACCAATCTTGAATCAATAATGGCCATAGAATGGGAATAAGAAGGGACAAAAGGACATTAACCAGAGGTGGCCAAGGCCTCTGTCTGAATTGGTCAGTGTCATCTAGACCCTGCACTATCTGTGGGCAGGGAATGGAGCACCCCATACATTAGTAAGAATATTACCACAATCATAGCCTCGCCGGCACTACCATGCTCAGCTTCCCATGGCCCCTTCCCAGACTAAGGTCTCAGCCTCTTTACTTTTCAATCAGGCCTCCATGACCAGTGGGGGAGCCTCCATGCCAGTGGTTTCAAACATGTCTTATGCAGATACCAGAGAACCAGATAGTCATGGGGCCAGGCTGGATGAGGGTGTGTGGGAGAGGGGAAAGGACAGTAGTGTATTAGTCAGGGTTCTGAGAGGAACAGAATGGATAAAATGAGTATATATTATAATGGACAGTTTTTAGGTTGGCTTATAGGATGCGGACTGGACAGTCTAACATTGGGTGTAGCCTGGAGACTCTAAGAGCCGGCAGCCTCTCAGTTCACGAGGCTGGAGGCCTCAGCAGTCTCAATCTGATGCCGAAGGCCTGAAGGAGGCCTAGAGAGTCACTGGTCTCGGTCCGCATTGGAAGACTAACACGCAGGCTCTTAGGTCCACGAAGGATGTCAGCAACAAGGTAGATGCATGCACCAGGAAGTGGAAGGACAGCTAGGCAAAACTCTGTCACTTTTTCCTGGAGCCTCTCTCTCTCTCTCTCTCTCTCTCTCTCTCTCTCTCTCTCTCTCTCTCCTGCCACTAGAAAGACTCCCTACTCTTGGAGATTAGCTTCTGCCTCCATTAATTGTTCCTAGAAATGCCCTCACAGGCCTGTCCAAGAGGCATGTCTCCTGCTTGGATCTCCTGATCCTATCGAGTTGGCAATAAAAGTTACTAGTCACGTGTAGGGAGAGCAGAGAACCCTGAGCCCAGTGTGACAGAATCCACAGCCCTCACATCTCTCCATGGGACTTCACAGGACTGGGAGCACCACAAAGGAGAACTAAACTGTCTCCTATTAGGGGTACAGAACAACCCTGCAGAGCTAGAGCAGTGACGTCAGTGGTTTCCATGGGCCAGAATGAGGCAGGAATCAAAGGAATCTGGATTAGACGCCCTCAAGGCCCCCAAGGCCTTGGAGAGCCACCAATACTGATTGCTCTCTGTGGGCCAAATTGAAAACAGAGGCATGGAAACCGCTGCCCAGCCTGGCCAGGTCCAGGGCCACAGAAACCGTGGTGCCTACAAGCCACACTGGGGTGACTGGAGCCCTCCGAGAAGGGTTTCAGGAGTGGCCTGACTCCCCCATGTGTAATGTGAGAAGGTCTGAGTCTGTAATTCTTCACTTGACCAAAAGGCCAAGACGCTATAAGAGTCTGATTCTTGGGAGCTGTCCAGGTGTGGTCAAGTCCCTAAATACCTTTGGCAGTAAGTTCTTGAGAGTGATTCAGTGCTGGGTTCATTCAGGAGTGAAGGCTTCAGTGGTCATGACCCAGGATGGACACAATTCAAGTTGACAGTGACACAGTCTAAGGGTTTTAAAAATTTTTTTAACCCTAAGCATTTATTTATGTATTTATTCATTCATTCGAGAAAGAGAATATGAGAATACTAGGAGGATTTCTTGCCACTGCAAATGAGCTCCAGACTCATGCACCACTTTGTGCATTTGGGTGGGTACTGAGGATTTGAACCTGGGCAGGCAGGCTTTGGAAGCAAGTGCCTTTAGCCTCTGAGCCATCTCCCCAGCCCAACTCTGGGATGGAATCCTGGATCCTCTTTTCTGGGTGGTAATCTTTTTCTCCAGGGATACAAGCACTGATCCACCATACTGAGCCCTCTGCCAGGGTCCACTGAGGAAAAGAAATGAACCGTACTCTCCTGGGAAAATCCACATTCCACCTTCCTTCTCTGTAGTCCCTCCTGCCAACCAAGCAGAAGAAAGGAGCCTCAAGGGCCACATCCTGTTCTCCAGCCCAGTCTCTGTCCTGGCTTGGCCCTCTCCCTGAGGCATGGGGCAAGGCCGGGAATGAGGGCAGCTTGGAGAAATAGGAGGCTGGGGTGATGGCAACCAGTGCACATGCTTGTTGCAGGGAACAGCAGCCGCTTCCAGAACGAGCTCTGTCAGAAGCATTGGCAGGATTCTTCTCCTGATAAATGCCACAACTCCACACAAGATACTCGGAAAGAGACCAGCAGCCTATGGGGCCTCATGGTGATCGCCCAGCTGCTGGCGGGCATTGGAACAGTGCCCATTCAACCATTTGGGATCTCCTATGTGGACGACTTCGCAGAGCCCACCAACTCGCCCCTGTACATCTGTGAGTCTTGAGTTCCAGAGGGCTGTGAGAGGTACCCTAATGTGGTACCTGTTAAGGCCCTGGGGGCTGAAATATAGGGTCTGACCCTCTTTGCCCACAACACAGCAGACAAGGAACTGCTGTGAGTATGGGCCTGGGCAAGCGGCTGACCCTGTTCTCCAGGTCCTCACCTGCAGGCCAGAGCTAGGCATATCTGTGCATTGCATAAGCTAACGTAGAATACCATCTAGCCCTGTGTTGGGAACAGAACAGTGTAGATCCTCAGCTAATGGTCACTAGTGTCACCTGGCTTTCTAGGCACAGGCTGACGCAGTACTTCTCCCGTCTGCCCACTGAAGGGCATCTTGGCACATGGGAAACAGGAGACAGCCAACTGAATGCCCAACTCCTTCCCTTAGAACAGGCCACACTGGGTGTTCTTAGGGCCTCCAACTGCACAGACCACACCCACAGGCTCTGTGGCTCAAAATGCTCCTGCCAGGACTGGCAGAACTGTATGCCCACTAACACCCTGGGCTGGTAGTTTTAAGATGCCACAGAGGCAGCAGGTTCCTTCCAGGCCAGCAGGTCTTCCTGGCAAGGGCTGGAGGAGAAGCAGGCTTGGTTCTGCACGCCTTGATATCTGAAGTGTCTCTGGCCTTGATGTGGGCAGTGCCATGGGTATGGGCTTGCCAGTGTCTGGGCTAGGAAGCCTGGGCTGCTGAATCCACTCAGTCTCCCTTAGCTGCCTCTCCCTTACTTCTCTTTTCAGCTATCTTATTTGCCATTGCTGTTTTCGGACCGGCTTTTGGGTATCTGCTGGGCTCTGTCATGCTGCAGATCTTTGTGGACTACGGCAGGGTGGACACAGGTAAGTGTGTGGGGGCAGCAGTTCCATCACCTTTTCACTGGCACTTCCAAGTTGGTTTCTGCTTCTTGGCTGCCCCAAAAGACCAGTAATGGAGCTCCCTGTCCACCGAGGACAATGCCCAAGGGTGCCTGTCATTGTGTGGGCTACCATCCCCTCTCGCTCTTGCTTATTGACACCCAGGAAGTGGGGAGATTTCCAGGGTAACACTTCTTTGGAATCTAGGCAGCCCACTCTGGTGATGGCTACCTCCTCAGGTTCCTAAGGATTATGGGGCCTCCTTTCTTAGGGATCCATGAAGATGTGGTAGAGTTTAATGGGTAATAGTGCCAGTTGGGATACCAAAAAGACATTTTGATATGATACAACATTTAGCTTTCAGTTTCTTATTATTAGAGGAAGACAGACGGTGTTGTTTCTATCTCTGAGGCATGCTAGAGAGCCCAGGAGGACTCTGGGAGGAGAGCTTGTGGGGAAGGAACCATGGTAGGCCCTCCTGAGAGTAGCTTCTCTCACCATTGTTCCTGCCAAGGTCAGGGGAGGAAATAAAGTGAGGGGAAGCCTGGGAACTTTCTAGGGCTCAGCTCCCTGTACTCGGCCTCCATTCTCTGGTAAGATGAGAACAGCCTGGAGAGGGAGTGTGACACTGAGCAAGGTCCTGACTCACGACCTGCCTTGTCTCCATGTGGGGGAGAAAGTCAGTAGAACATAGAACACCCCTGAATAGACTTCTCTTTCTTTTTTTTTCTCTTAAATATATATTTATTGTCCATAATGAGTTACATTATTCAGTGGGCAAACAATGAGTTGTTATCCCCAATTCCCCAATGCTCCCCTCCCCATCCCCAATCAGCTGGATATCCTCCTCTGTGGGCCGTTTGGATCAGTCCCTGTGGCAGGGGACCCTGGATAGCTTAGTACTTAGCCCGGTCCTCATGGCCCAAGTGTGTTGATACAGAAGGGTACCATGCCTCTGGATAGTCTCCCCCACCACGGCTCTTACAATCTTTCCACCCCCTCTTCCGCATAGTTCCCTGAGTCATGGTGGATGAGTATTAAGGCTGCTTTAAGATCGTGAGTTTAGGGGTCTTTGTGTCGAAGATCGTTGGTTTCTGTCTCACTGGCTTATCCTGAATAGATTGAATGTCTGTGGCTGTGGGTCCCTCATTCCTCCAGTCCTTCTCTGTGGGATTCCATATGGATCCTCCACGTTATGACTGTGGTGGCTCCTCTCTTGCCAGAATCTCAGGTATCGGCCTACGGTCGGTTGGTAGGGTTAGATGGGCCCCAGCTCTCTCGCTGCATCCTGAAAAATACAAGCACAATCTCCATCGGAAAGTGTGATCAGTGTAGGTTAACAAATATACACATTTCTGGATTACCTAGATTCTATTTTTAGTAGCCTCCCCATCAATCGCTCC